>CM051242.1:178426255-178501255 GCA_027917425.1 Gastrophryne carolinensis
TTGATTTTTTTTTTTTTTAATTAAATCGATACGGCCCTGGCTGCGCCCCCTTGCATGAAGCTGTAGCTGCGCCCGAGACCAGTGCCTCATTCGCCTCATGGCTGCTACGGCTCTGCAGGCGTGTTAGCAAATGTCATCTGGAATCTCCCTGATAAATTCCTGGACACCTGCTTTGACAGCTCGCCAAGTGCCAAGATAATTATCCGAATAATAAATACAGATTCCAAAGCTACTAAACTGAGCCCCAGGGCTGGATTCTGCCAGGTCAGCCAATTACTGTATAATAAGTAACCCAGATGTGCCCTGAACAGATACTTTGTAGCATGTATGGAGGAGATTTTATTTATGTAGATAGATAGATAGATAGATAGATAGATAGATAGATAGATAATGGAAATAGAGATAGATATATGAATATGGGATAAGATAGATAGATAGATAGATAGATAGATAGATAGATAGATAGATAATGGAAAGATAGCAAGATGAAAAGATAGATATATAGATATGAGATAGATAGATAGATATGAGATAGATAGATATGAGATAGATAGATAGATAGATAGATAGATAGATAGATAGATAGATAGATAGATATGAGATAGATAGATAGATATGAGATAGATAGATAGATATGAGATAGATAGATAGATATGAGATAGATAGATAGATATGAGATAGATAGATAGATAGATAGATAGATAGATAGATAGATAGATAGACAGATAGATATGAGATAGATAGATAGATAGATATGAGATAGATAGATAGATATGAGATAGATAGATAGATAGATAGATATGAGATAGATAGATAGATATGAGATAGATAGATAGATAGATAGATAGATATGAGATAGATAGATAGATAGATAGATAGATAGATATGAGATAGATAGATAGATATGAGATAGATAGATAGATATGAGATAGATAGATAGATATGAGATAGATAGATAGATATGAGATAGATAGATAGATATGAGATAGATAGATAGATATGAGATAGATAGATAGATATGAGATAGATAGATAGATAGATAATGGAAAGATAGCAAGATGAAAAGATAGATAGATAGATATGAGATAGATAGATAGATAGATAGATATGAGATAGATAGATAGATAGATAGATAGATATGAGATAGATAGATAGATAGATAGATAGATAGATATGAGATAGATAGATAGATAGATATGAGATAGATAGATAGATATGAGATAGATAGATAGATAGATATGAGATAGATAGATAGATATGAGATAGATAGATAGATAGATATGAGATAGATAGATAGATATGAGATAGATAGATAGATAGATAGATAGATATGAGATAGATAGATAGATAGATAGATAGATAGATAGATAGATATGGGACTAATAGATATGGGAGGGATATAGAAATAGATAGACAATGGAAAGATAGCAATATAAAAATATAGATAGATATGTGATCGTTCCAGAGGGGGAGATCGCCTGTGTTGCGGTGAGTGTGTGTCTGTGAGTATTTGTCTGTCTGTGTTGCCTCTAACTGGATTCCCCTAACTGGCTGTAATGAGGGATCCCCCTAACTGGCTGTAATGAGGGATCCCCCTAACTAGCTGTAATGAGGGATGCCCCTAACTGGCTGTAATGAGGGATCCCCCTAACTGGCTGTAATGAGGGATCCCCCTAACTAGCTGTAATGAGGGATGCCCCTAACTGGCTGTAATGAGGGATCCCCCTAACTGGCTGTAATGAGGGATCCCCCTAACTAGCTGTAATGAGGGATGCCCCTAACTGGCAGTACAGCAGGGCCGGTGTGCCTCAAAAAGTCCTGGGCTGTTTTCTGAACCCCAGTCCACCCCGGGTCGGGGGCTTGTCTGCATGTGTGCGTGTGTGTTTGTGGGGGGGGGGGGGGCTTGCCTGCATGTATCTGTGTGTGGTGGGCTTGACTGTATTATTATTATGTAATTCTTAGGTGGTGTTTCCCTTTAAGGGTGTGGATGGGGGAGTGGCTGGATCGGCGTGGTTTAATTGCAAAAAAAAAATTCTGCTGTTTGCTACCTGTCCCTAGGCATTATATTACTGGTTATGGGGGGGCTTGACACAATATATGTTGTATAGAGCCTGCCTCCCCCCATAACCTATACCTGATAGGCTGGCCATAAAAATGACCATATAATACATATAATATAACATACAATATACCATATTTTCGCTCTATAAGACACACCCAGGATTTGGAGGAGAAAAAAAAGAAGAAAAAAATTTTCTGAACCAAATGGTGTGCTAAAATTCCTCTCTTTCAATCGCCCCATTACAGACAGTGTGCAAAATTCTCCCCATCACCCCATAACAGACCCTGCATCCCAACTACAGGTAGTGTGCAGGCATCCCAAATGCAGGCTTTGAGCATGGCATTACATTTAAAGGCAGTGTGAGGCATCCCAAATACAGGCAGTTTGAGGAATCCCAAATACCAACAGTGTAAGGTATCCCAAATACAGGCAGTGTGCGGGCATCCCAAATACCAGCAGTGTGCAGCATGCCCCAAAAACAAGCCAAGAAAACTTACATTTCCCAGCATTCCTGATGCTGCCTGCCACCTCCATAGCCGCTGCAGGTTCGAAGCGAGACGGTTCCGGCCCCCCGGGTGGGACGTGGCCTGTGACTCATGCCAGCGTCCATTGATGCTTGCTCTGAACTTGCGGCTGCCGGCCGCCACTCCTGCTGCTGCCCACCACAGCCTTGGAGCAAGCCGGCTCTGGCTTCTGTGTAGGCGTGGTCCATAACTCCTAGACGGTGGCACGAGTCACGAGTCATGTCATGCCCCACTTGGGGGCCAGCTTGCTCAACTTGCAGCAGCTATGGAGGCAGCGGGGGAGCAAGGGAATGTTTTGAGGTCTTTTTTACATTCGCAGGATAAGACGTACTGACCCCTCAAACTTTTGGAGAAAAATAGGTGCGTCTTATATGGCGAAAAATAAAGTATATTATATCCCCTAATCCTAACCCATATCTACCAACTTTTTAGGGTGGGAAAGAGCGACATTTGTTAAATTAAGCCACACTCCGTCATTGAGGCATGGATAGGAGATAGATTATAACAGTGACAACAATAGAAACACTTTAAATGAATCCTTTATTGAAGCAGATCTTCATGTTACACCTCAAAGAGGGACAAATGAGAACAAGGGACAGGGGGACATGGACCCCAAAGAGGGACAGTCCCTCCAAACTACTAAAAACACACTTAAACTCGGTTACTCACTGGAACTGGCCCAATAACATCAAGTAGCCACATGGCCATTACAAGACAAAATTTATTAATAGCAAAAAATCATGGCACTATTATAGGTACACAAAATAGATAAAAAAGACACACAAAGTGAATCTAAAAAACGGGGGCCCCCCCATGCATGCAGCCTCAACAGCCACACTCACTTCACACTCACTCCTCCTCCTCTCTAACTCCACAATTCTAATATGGGATATAAATAAACACACGTCTGGGTGTATACATAATGAGTTGATCCCGGCGCTGTACGGTATCCGTTTTGATTCTATAAGAGTTCAACACCTAAACTGGCCATATACTCGTATAAGCCAGCATCTTCAATGTAATTCACAGCTGTATGCGTAATGCCTCTTTGGCTGCCACCATTGACGGAACACTGTTAGGGGTTAACCTTATATCCACCGTTGCAGGCCTGTTAAACTAGGGGATCCCCTCACTCATCAAATGATGCCACCGCTGCTCTATGCGGCTTAATGCTCAGCCCGTAGCTGGCTTAGGTATCAGCCAGGGTGTAACACCTTAATTGTAGCTAACGTCCGCCGCTCGCAGTGGTAAACACGGCATTAATTATGCACTTTATAGCAGATACTTAGCTGCGCGTGTACAGTCCTGTGCTCAGCCAAGCGCGGTCACATTATCCAGAGATGAGCCTCCATGCTTCAGCCCTTGCTGCGGGCAGTGACTGTCCTCTGCTCCTGGGCTTCCTTTCTACCGCCCGCGTTAGTCACACATGTCCGCGAGCCGGCGGGATTCCGGTAACATCAGCGCTCACTGAGAGCCGGGAGTTGGAGGAGCGGGGAAGGTGGTGGGCCGGCCGGCCGCCGACACGTGTTTCGCTCCGCCCACCGGAGCTTCGTCAGGGTCAGTCCCTCCAAATCAGGGACACTTGGGAGGTATGCTAATCATGCTCTCAGCCACCAGTCATTTAATTACTACTGTGAAAACATCAGTAATAGAAATCCACATAAAACATAACGAGATGAGGTATCAAATGAAACCCTGCACAATAAAATTCAGCCAAACCCTTTTCTTTTTTTAAATGATAGAAGGGGTCAGGGGTCGCAGATTTGGAATGTACTATTCTGCTTTTCCAGGGGTGGACGGCTCAACTCGACTTGAGCCAGTCTGCACTGCAATAGCAGCTAATGACTATTGCAATGCTCATGATGCGTGTAGACGCTTTTACTCATGCATAGCTTATATTACTTTTGATTATTTTATTGTGGGCATAAAGCAGACCCCTCCTCTCCCAGTTTAGTAGGTTTATGTGAAGTTTTATTATTAGACCATTTCACCCTTAATTTGACTCCCTGTTAGGGCCTTTGCACACCGTGCATTTCCACCATACAGGTATAGCGCAACACAGTATACTATTGAGTACTGTATTGTGTCTTCTTAGTACTGCAACATCCATAGTTTCCATGCCCCCAGCAGAGGTGATGGCAGCAGCATCAGAACAGATCAGAGTTTGGGACATGCTGATGGGAACCTTTATAGAGAAGACAGCATCGTGCCCAGCATAGAGATGGCAGGGTCCCAGCTGAAAACCAGGTACTGGTGTGGTGGTGCTGGTGGGACTCTGGGCAGAAGCCGGGGTGGGGACCTAGCGGAAGTGACATCACTGGTGGCATTGGGCTTTGCTGGAGGAGAGAACAGGGACCCAGCTGAGGAGCCGCAACCACAGAGGAGTTGATGGCATAGGAGTTGTCAGTTGTCTTGCGGAGAAAATGGTGGTATCGGTGTTGCTTGTTGTGGTGGTGCTGGTCGGACTTTGAAGAAGGAGGAGGTGGAGAAATTGTGACCTGGGAGAAAACTGTAGGCACCAGGCGGAGGAAGTGGCAGTGCAGGTGGCATTGGTTTCTGGTGGAGGAGATGATAGGGACCCAGCAGAGGAGGCGCAAGACCAGCAGGAAAATCACGGGGGATCGGCGGCCAGCATAGGAGTTGGTGGGGACCCAGCGTTGGAAGTGGCGACAATTTGGGGCAGAATCACAACTTTGGGGGCTTGGTGAGATGGGGCTGGTGGGAATCTGGCTAAGGAGGTGGTAGGGACCTGGTGGAGGAAGCGGCAGCGCCAGAGGCATTGGGACCTGGTGAAGGAGATGACAGAGACCTGGCAGAGAAGATGCAGGACCTCTGCAGCAGCATTGTCATCAGAGTTGCCAGGGACCTAGTAGAGGAAGTGTTGGTGCTGGCAGCATCAGAACATTAGGTGCTTGGCTTGGTGGCATTCCGGCAGAGGAGGTGGCGGCATTGGGACCCGGTGGAAGAGACAACAGGGACCGGGTGGAGGAGGCACAGGACAACCACAGAGCAGGCGGTAGCATTGTGACCAGCACTGGAGTTTCCAAGGACCTAGCAGAGGAAGTGGTGGTGCTGGCAGTATAACAACATCAGGGGCTAGGTGTGGTGGCACTGGTGGGACGGTGGAAGTGGAGGAGGTGGCAACATTGGGACCCGGTGGAAGAGACAGTAGGAACCTGGTGGAGGAAGCGGCAGCGCTGGTGGCATTGGGACCTGGTGGACAGTAAGGAGCTGGTGGAGGAAGTAGCAGCTCTAGTGCCATTGGGACCTGGTGGACAGTAAGGACCTGGTGGAGGAAGCGGCAGCGCTGGTGACATTGGGACCTGGTGGAGGAGACAGTAAGGACCTGGTGGAGGAAGCAGCAGAGCTGGTGGCTTTGGGACCTGGTGGACAGTAAGGACCTGGTGGAGAAAGCGGCAGTGCTGGTGGCATTGGTACCTGGTGGAGGAGACAGAAGGGAAATGGTGGAGGAAGCGACAGGGCTGGTGACATTGAGACCTGTTGAAGGAACAAGGACCTAGGAGAAGAGGTGTAAGCAGGACAACCACAGAGGTGGCAGTAACTGGCTCCACAACCATGGTGGAGGAGGCGGAGGAGGTGGAGATGCCGGAGCCTATCGGCGACAAACTGGGAGAAGAATGTTGCATGTGAAGTATCTTATTGATTGCAATATCTGGGAGTTACTTCCCATTTTCATTGAGATTAATTATTTCTACTCCAACACATGAAAACAGAAAGGTGGAAGAAGGGCCTCATGCCTGAGCTCCTATTTTATTATTATTGTATTGTTTGTATTGTATTATTTGTATTTTACCAAGCACCATCACCTTCCATTCACACTTTAATCCTAATCTCTGTTACGTCTTTGCATAGAGGAGGAAACAATGTACTGTATATATTTAACTAAACACTCCGCATATGTCACCCCTCCCTCCTGCTCATGATGACTTACAGACTATAATATAAATCTATACACTGTACTACTCAGACCCCCCTTATTCTCCCTCTCGGGTGAAGCTTCGGGTCTGGCATCCAGAGAACGGATGTCAGCACTTCCTGAATGCAGCTTCCAACCTGACAAGATGCAACACTCATGTGACATGCAATCGCTCATACAGACCATGCAGAGCTAGGGCCTCTAGTAACCTGCAAAGCCGGTTTGAGATAAAGAAGGAATAAATGGGGAATCACAGATTCTGAAATTCAGCCACTCCAGTGAATTAAATAAAAAAAATGATAGTCTGAAAACGTTAAAGTGGACCAAAACCCAGGATTTTGAGTTTTCTGGGTTTTGGTTGTTTGGACCTTCAGGGTTATCCCTGTCTTTACCTCGACCCCACTCCCACGGTGCATGTGTGGGCCTCCGGTGGCATCCCCAGCACCGCTCCATCCAGTGCCTGCAACCCATACCAGGTATATCTGAATGCCTGAAAGCGACAAGTGCTCAGGAATCCATTCATTCTCCATTGTCCTCCCTCCAACCTTGTTTATTATATGCATTGTTGTGCTATAGGTATTTTACTTGTCTTGTTGTATCATATGTTTTTTACTTTTCCTATAAGTATTTTACTTGTCTTACCCTTACCCTGTTGTAATATAATTATTGTATTTGTTTTACGTTCACACTGTTGTATTATAAGCATTTTACTTGCCTTACCCCGTTGTATTAAAATTATTTTACTTGTCTTACCCCCAACCTGTTGTACTATAAAATTTTTGCTTGTCTTACCCTTACCCTGTTGTACAATAATTATGGTCTTACGTTCACACTGTTGTATTATAAGCATTTGTCTTAACCCGTTGTATTAAAAGTATTTTACTTGTCTTTTACTTGTCTTACCTTTACCCTCTTGTGTTATAAGTATTTTACTTGTCTTACCCTCAACCTGTTGGATTACAGGCATTTTGTCTTACACTTACACTGTTGTATTATAAGTATTTTACTTGTCTTACCATCACGCTGTTGTATTATATGTATTTTCCATGTCTTACCTTCACCCTGTTGTATTACAAGTATTTTACTTTTCATACCCTTACCCTGTTGTAATGTAAGTATTTTACTTGTCATGCCGTGTTGTATTATAATTATTTTACATGTTAGCTAGCATTGGCCGTGCCTTGAACTGGATCTGAATCTGGCACGCATCATTGCTTCCAGCCCTGGAGTGGTGTGGTGCTTCCCTGGGTCCTAGAGCCGCGTTGCTTAGCTTCACCTGGAGTCAATCATGCTGTTTGGTTTCCTATAAATGTGTGTTCTTGGCACTGCCCAAGTGTTGGATCATTGCTTGTCTTCCTGAAGCCATGCTCTCCAACCCCTCCTTCTTACCTCCTTGTCCTTCTGGGGCCCATGGGCCTTCCTGAATCTGATATTTGACCCTTGGGCCTTCTGAATATTGAATCTAAGCTTACAGCCTTTTTGTTCTTGCTGGACTTCATAGTTTCTGTCTTTGTCTGTACTGGGGCTTTCAGCCCTTTATAGTTCATCAATTTGTCTGTGCTGTCCCTGCTGGGCCTTGTGGTTCACCACAGCTTGTGTCTGTATTGGGCCTACTGCCCTTCCAGTGTATTAGCCAATGTGTGTCTTGGGCCCACGGCCCTTCATTGTCTGTCACAGCCTACACTGGGGCCCAGCTTCGCCATAGCCCTCAGGCTCCGCCATAGTCTGCATTGGGGCCCAGCTTCGCCATAGCCCTCAGGCTCCGCCATAGTCTGCACTGGGCCCCAACTCCGCCATAGCCCTCAGGCTCTGCCATAGTCTGCACTGGGGCCCAGCTCCGCCATAGCCCTCAGGCTCCGCCATAGTCTGCATTGGGACCCAGCTCCGCCATAGCCCTCAGGCTCCGCCATAGTCTGCACTAGGACCAAGCTCCGCCATAGCCCTCAGGCTCTGCCATAGTCTGCACTGGGGCCCAGCTCCGCCATAGCCCTCAGGCTCCGCCATAGTCTGCACTGGGACTCAGCTCCGCCATAGCCCTCAGGCTTCGCCATAGCCTGCACTGAGACCCAGCTCCACTATAGCCTGCACTGGCACCCAGCTCCGCCATAGCCTGCACTGGCACCCAGCTCTGCCATAGCCTGCACTGAGACCCAGCTCCGCCATAGCCTGCACTAGGACCCAGCTCCGCCATAGCCTGCACTGAGACCCAGCTCCGCCATAGCCTGCACTGAGACCCAGCTCCGCCATAGCCTGCACTGAGACCCAGCTCCGCCATAGCCTGCAGTGAGACCCAGCTCCGCCATAGCCTGCAGTGAGACCCAGCTCTGCCATAGCCTGCAGTGAGACCCAGCTCCGCCATAGCCTGCAGTGAGACCCAGCTCTGCCATAGCCTGCAGTGAGACCCAGCTCTGCCATAGCCTGCAGTGAGACCCAGCTCCGCCATAGCCTGCAGTGAGACCCAGCTCCGCCATAGCCTGCAGTGAGACCCAGCTCCGCCATAGCCTGCAGTGAGACCCAGCTCCGCCATAGCCTGCAGTGAGACCCAGCTCCGCCATAGCCTGCACTGGCACCCAGCTCCGCCATAGCCTGCACTGGCACCCAGCTCCGCCATAGCCTGCACTGAGACCCAGCTCCGCCATAGCCTGCACTGGCACCCAGCTCCGCCATAGCCTGCACTGGCACCCAGCTCCGCCATAGCCTGCACTGGCACCCAGCTCCGCCATAGCCTGCACTGGCACCCAGCTCTGCCATAGCCTGCACTGGCACCCAGCTCCGCCATAGCCTGCACTGGCACCCAGCTCCGCCATAGCCTGCACTGGCACCCAGCTCCGCCATAGCCTGCAGTGGGACCCAGCTCCACCAAAGCCTGCAGTGGGACCCAGCTCCACCAAAGCCTGCAGTGGGGCCCAGCTCCACCAAAGCCTGCAGTGGGGCCCAGCTCCACCAAAGCCTGCAGTGGGGCCCAGCTCCACCAAAGCCTGCAGTGGGGCCCAGCTCCACCACAGCCTGCACTGGGGCCCAGCTCCGCCAAAGCCTGCACTGGGGCTCAGCTCCGCCATAGCCTGCACTGGGGCCCAGGCCATTTTGTTTATGTCTTGTGTACATCTGCACTGTTTTCCCCCTCCAAAGTCTGTGCCCACCAAGGTGTACTACCCAGGGCCTGTGCATTCTCACCTTTAGAGGCCCTGCTGAAGAATTGGATGAATTACGAGCTCTCCGGACCACCCACGCCCCAGCTGGTCAGCAGCTTGCCTCTTTGGTTGCGCAGGTGGGTTGTCTGTCCTATGTCCCTCAGTTTCAATTCAGCTTCCTAGCTTCTTTAGTCCCCAGACAGTGACCCCTGATCATGGCTTCAGGGAAGAATTAACTGCCTGGCTGAGAGCTGCCTGTCCCGTGTTCTGATTCCTAAACCAGACATTTCCCAACACACCTAGAATGCTCTGAGATGGTATTCACCTGGGCGTGACAGAATCTTTATTAAATCACATTAATTATCCAAAAATGTGGGTACAGGATTACTGTAAGTGTCTCCCACACTTCTAGAGGTTGACCTCCCCTGGCTTAGAGGATGATCTTGGAACTTTTATTTCCTTATCACTAGGATAGTGGTTTATAAGCCTCTGTGATCTTGGAGCCGCCCTTCACTTACCATAATTGCTTCTCATACCCCATTAGATGACTTTAATGAAAAAGCACGCGTCTTGTGTCAGGACATGTCCAGGCGGATTTCCAGCACAAATAGAGCTACAAGTGGAACATTCAGCCATCAGTTCCAGTAGTTCAGAACAATGGCGGCCATTGCTTCTTTTATCCCACAACGCGTTCCCACACTTAAACACTCTATATAAACTGTCAGCGCTTAACAAGCGTGTTATTATTGGTTTAGATACAGTGGCTTATTTTTAAAGAGCTCCTATAGTGAAAGTGGTCAATCTCCCCGCATGATTCCTGACCACATGAAAACCCCTGGGAATAGCTGGAAGTTGGATTTCATTCTCTATGATCAGTTGTGTTCAAGTAAAGAGTGACCTGGGGGTGCTAAAGGACCAGCTTTATGACCGAGGAGGTCATGCCGATTATTTGGTAAAGTAAGGTGCACTACCGTTGTGCCTTGTAGTGTGAATTGCAACCTGCATCTCAGTAAACTTTTAATTTTAAAGTCTAAAATATTTCATGGCCATCCAAATTCCACTCCTTGGGAATACTGAATTGTGATGCGTGAAACCACCCGGATCCCCATTTCAATGAGCTGCACCCAAAGCCCTTGCCATGTCCCAGCGCTGTATCCCCACTCACCTCTAGCCAAGCCTATCAGCATGGGCAGCGCCACAGCTAGAGACTGAGCGGGGGATTCAGCCTGCAGCATGTTGGCTGCGTAGCCACTCAGCTCAGGGTATAGCACAGCCAAAGGGAGCCTGAGTATACTGATTGGCTGAGCCTGTGCCATTGGAATGACAGGAAGGTGAGTTTTTATGGGAGGGTACACACAGTGGGGCATCCCAAATGAGTGGAACAAAGCCCGGGAGAGTCAAATTCCTGTGTGTTTAATCCGGACCTTCACCCTGAATGAGAGCCTATCTTGTATGTTCCAACCCCCCCCCCCCCCCCGTACATACAGATTGCCCACATTAATCTGGACTTTCACCCTGAATAAGAGCCTATCTTGTATGCCCCCGTACATACAGATTGCCCACATTAATCCGGACCCTCACCCTGAATAAGAGCCTATCTTGTATGTCCCCCCGCCGTACATACAGATTGCCCACATTAATCCGGACCCTCACCCTGAATAAGAGCCTATCTTATATGTTTCCCACACCCTGTACATAAAGATTGCCCACATTAATCCGGACCTTCACCCTGAATGGGAGCCTATCTTGTATGTCCCCCCGCCGTACATACAGATTGCCCACATTAATCTGGACTTTCACCCTGAATAAGAGCCTAGTATGTTTCCCCCACCCTGTACATACAGATTGCCCACATTAAAAATCATCCTACCTGCATCTACTGCATTTTCTGAGCCTTTAAACATCCAAGTTGGTGGCACATGGAGTCTCAGGCTGCCTGCAGACAAGAAGTGTCTTCTAACTATGCCGCTCGGCATTCTGGGATTGCTATCTTTTTCCTGAGCCCAGCTCTGCTCTGTCTGTGCAGAGCACAGCTATAACCCTGCCCCCTGCACTCCTCCTCCTCTTCCTGTCCTCAGTATTTGATGCTTCTGAGTCAAGATGGCGGCTGAACAGAGTTGCAGCCCAGCGGGGTAAAGAATAAAAAAACAGGTGGGGGCGCCATTTTGAGTCTTTGCCCTGGGTGGCAAAAAGCCTAGCTACTCCTCTGCAGCAGTGGATCAGTGGTAGGGAGTCAAGCCGTGGTCACATCAGAGATCAGCCCGAGGGATAGCCAGAATGCTGATATAACAGGATCCAGATCCAGGGATTGCTGACAAGACAGCAAAGATTGCAGGCCAGGTCCCGCCTTTTAAGTAGGTTGATGTCACTTCCGGGTCCGCTGATGTCACTTCCTGTTACACTGACGGCACTTCCGTGGTAAACAGTGGAACACATGCTGAGATGCTGGGGTGCAGGAACCACGGTTCCAGATAGATTCCTAACACCTGTGTGATAAAATGAAAAAAAGGCTCACCCAGATACAGGTTGCAATTCACAACACAAGGTACACACGTGGTGCACCATTACTTTACCAAAACCCACAAAACTTGTGAAACATTTGCCTAAAGCCCCTGCCGATATTCCCGTCTTAGGGTGTAGAACTAGAAATGTATATTTTCGCTCTTCGAATCACCCTGGAACTTTTTTTTTGTTGCTGTTCCTCTGTGTAAGATGGCCAGTGATCAGCCATTGCATAGGTGTAGCAATGACATAATTGCCACACATAACAGTGGCAATGAATGGAGGAGGTGGAGCTTTACAGTTAAAACAGGCGCCATTATATGGGATTAGAGTGAAGCAGGAGCAGTGAAAATTGCAAAATGTCCTTTTCACGGGGGGGAGCAATTCAGGGGATGCTAATTAAAAATGTGTCGTTGCGCCTATGGCATAGCAGGAATTGCCAAGGTCATAAAATGCTGTGAAGCCTGGGCAACTGAGTTAAGTTGCCCTGGGGGGCTCGACCTTTAAGGGACCCCTGGGGTACTCACCAGAGCGCTGGTTCAGCGAGTTCGGGATTCCGTTTTTTTTTTTACTATTGTAACCTTTTCCCTCCAAATTTTCAAATTTTGAGTCTTGAGATCGGTGACCCGGCGCTCTGACGTCACTTCCAGTCACGGCATTGACACGTGCGGCGACCCGGAAGTGGAAAGCGCCACTTCCCTGTGGCCAGTCTGCAGGTTGGAGGGAGCAGCAGAGGGCAGCGAAGGCAGCTGCGGCGGCAACAGAACTCTCAGAGCTGCTTCAGGGGCAGCGCAGCAGGGGAAGCAGCGAGGCCATCCCAGCGCATCGGTGGCAGCGTGGAGCGCGCAGTGACAGCGATGTTGGGCAGCCCAGCAGGCAACGATCAGCACAGAATAAATGAGACAGGTCCAGGCAATAATAGCAGCACACCAGTAAGATAGAGATTGGGGTATTTTATTGAAGTTATTTATCCTGCAAGACTAGGTACGAGTATTCAAAGGTTCTGTTTTGTTTATTAAATGTCTCTCAGCTTGAAATGCCTAAAGTCAAAAATAAGGACTCTGAGCCCCCTAAAGGAAAGCGCAAGGCTTCCAGAAAGTCAAAACGCTGTGAAGAGTGCAGCATTGTTCTTCTGGATACTTGGCAGAAGCCTCTGTGTCATGATTGTAGGAAGGCAAAAGAGGATGCGGACTCTGCAGTCCTCCTCAGGGAGATCCTTGCAATGAGAAAAGAAATGCCCAAAAGGTTTCCGTTTCTTTGAGTTATCCATTGCTACCGCACCTGCTCCTCTGCCAGTAATAGGGGGTCAGGTAGATAAGTCTATGGTATCCCTTACAGCTCAACTCCCAGTTCAGGTCCACTTCACGTTGAGTTAGGACCAGAAGTAGGGGAAGCAAGGGAAGAGGAGATTTCTTCACAGGATTCCTTGGATGAGGAAGCCCAGTCTAAAGGGGCCCCTGGGTATTCAGACAGGCTACCGGAGGAACTAGCAAAATTATTAGAGGATATCTATGAAACCTGGGGAATTCAGTACGATGATAGACCACTGTCAATACAGGATAAAATGTATAAGGTTTTTTCTATCTATCCAGCCCATCCATTCACTTAAGGCGGTTATTAAGGCTGAATGGGAAAACCCAAAGAGAATTTTTTTTATACCTAACTCGTTAAAAAGGAAATTCCCGTTCAACGTATAGGACATGAAACCATAGAGCTAGTGTCCAAGATTGGATGCGCCACTGGGTCAGATGTCCAGGGCAGACAATTTAAGTTTTGATGACATAGGGGCATTGTCGATCGCAGAATTGAAAATCTCCTAAAAAGAGCCTAGGACGCTACTACATTTACATTTAGGACCACTTTGGCATCTGATTATATTCTCAGGAGCATGGAAGTTTGGACCAATAACCTCAAAGGTAGTGACCTTCCCGACTCTACTCAGAGCGGTCTTCTACCTTACTAATGCTTCAGAGAAAGCCACCAGAGGTACAGCGAAGGCCGCAGCCTTAGTTTCCTGCGCTAGAAGAGTCCTTTGACTAAAGAATTGGTCAGGAGACAAGCCAAGCTTTGTGGGATCCCTTCTCATGGTAATCTCCTCTTTTGAGAAGAGCTAGATGTTATCTTGTCTAGGTCAAATGAAGTGGGGAAAAGGTTTCCTATTAGTAGAAGGAGGTTTAACACTCGCACCAGTAATAGAGGCAGAGCTGCGGTGCGTCTAACTCAGCCTAGACAGAAAGACCAAAAAAAGCATTGGGTTCAAGCTAGGTCTCAAAAGAGGGGCAGTCTGCTCTGCAAACCCCTAGAGGGGCCTAAGCCTCAGCCCTGACAAAGTACATCCAGTAGGGGACAGACTCTCCGGGTTCGTAGCCACCTGGAGAGTAATCAGCCAGAATCAGCTGGTGCTACAAACACTAGAAGAGGCATATTGATTAGAATTTTCATCCCTTCCCCATTCCTAGTGACCAAGGGGCTTGTGCCACGGGATACCTGGTTGCTAGCCCTGAGCCCAGTGCACGGCCAGGAGCTGTGTTCAGCCAGCGATGCAGTGCTGCCGCAGAGAACGTCTCGCAAGAGAAGCTCATCTTGCGCCCGCAATATTTTTTCTTAAATAAGACTTTCAATCACCATGTATAGAGTCATACCACACTGCAAGGGGCCCTGCAAAGACCTGGAGCCGGCCCTGGGTGTGGGTAAGTAAAAGAGACAATGAGAAAAGAAGGCAGGAGGTCATAGGATGGGGGTTGCACTGGAGCTTCCATTCTCAAAGTCTTCAGTACTATTTCTTGCGTTTAAACCTTTCTTCAAGTCAATAATGTCAGGGGCATCCCGCTTTTGCATGACCTCTTGTGATCTGAGAAAGCCAGAGGAACCAATGCCAACATTGGAGAGGAGCATTAGTCTAGTTCAAGTCTCTTTATGTGCTCTACCTATATACCAAAGCTATTGCAGCTGGCTGCTTATAATGTTCGGCAATAAGGTGGAAAGGCTCTCCAAGTAAGTAAAGCAAGTTCTCGAACCCTTGTAAATAACCCGCATTGTGTCCAGTATAATTTCTCCATTGTTGTAAAAGATAAAGCAAGACAAGCTGACACACGTGGTTACACCATGACTCGTCGCAGCTCCAATCTGTAACTGCAAGTTCTCCATCTTTTTTATTATAATAATAATAGTGCGGGGGGGGGGTAGGATTTGCACTTTTAATATGAACTCCTACAGTATTTATTCCACATGGCTCAACTGCACAAGTTGTCTTGCCAGCAATGTCATTATCCCATCCTGGCAATGCCATGCTCTGGGATCAGTATTTCTCCACTGCTATTACTAATGGTGGCCCTGAGCAGGGGCGTAGCTAGGTGGAGGAAAGGGGGGGCACATGCCCTGGGTGCAGCAGGTCACGGGGGCGCCAAAGGGGGGCCTGAGCACAGGTGGGGAAGGGGGCACCATTTCAAACCTCTGCCCTGGGTGCCAGAAAGCCTAGCTCCATCTCAGGCCCTGAGTACCACCAGGGCATGGCTTGAGTACTGCCAGTCCTATGCAGGGTACCTATATTCAAAAAAATATCTCTTCAGACCTCTCAGTCATAACATAGAGAACCCCTCCAACTTTTTAATGAATGCCCCATAGGGGTTTGTTATCTCTGTATATGTTTAACACAGACCAAAACTCACCTGGGTTTTGGTCTGCTTTACGGAAACACTCCGGATCACCAGATCTCTTACCTTCATCCACACTCTCATGGTGCATTTGCAGGCTCTTGCCCAATAAATACTTACATATTCATTCCTGGAAATGGGTCCTGAATGGAACGTTGGCTGAGCACCCCCTATGGCTACCGCCGTCAACCATTGGTATATGCTGGCAGGGGCACGTGCATACTTGTGATGCCACCGGACATGCGTGGGTTAGGTTACCTGGGTCAGTATCTGGCAAAACCAAGGGGTTTCATACAGCAGGGGATCCCAAATTAGCAAGCTGTAATCGGACACTGGAGACTTTTAGACGAGTTGCTAAGGTTTTAGTCCACGTAAAACAAAAGAGAAAAAATAATTAACCTTACTGGAAAAGTCTGCTCCTTGCCTGAAGATCTGGCCAATTGTAGGTGCAGAAGAGGCTTTCTAAAATGCCCAGGCAAAGCTTTAAACAATCATTCAAGTTTTCATAACCCCTCCCAGTATTGTTCACAATTGCTGTAGGATTATTCATTAGGGTAGTTGACAAATGACAAGCTGCAGCTAACCACCCTCCAAACCCTTCTTAGCCCGCTCCTAATTATTTCACTATTATGTGGTTAGTATCTGACTTTCATTCTGTAATAAGAAACAGATGAGCTTCACAGTACACTCATCATGCTTTTAAAACAGCTGTTCCTGTTTTCAGGGGGTGGAGGACCTGTTCTGCCCTAGAGATGTAAACATGACAAAAAGGAAAAATAGACATTTCCCCATAGTGTGTGCCAGTTACTTTCCCAATATCAGTCAGGTTAGAGTGTCAGCCGAACTGGAACTTGTCACATTGTACTTTCACTGGAGCCAACGCTGTTCTGCTATAAGAGAGGATACAGAAGTAGAAGAGCTTACAAACAATTAGGGTATAAGGGAAGATAGAGACGGAGAAGAGCTTACAATCTATTAGGGTATAAGGGAGGATACAGAAGGAGAAGAGCTCACAATCTATTAGGGTATAAGGGAGGATACAGAAGGAGAAGACCTTACAATCTATTAGGGTATAAGGGAGGATACAGAAGGAGAAGAGCTTACACTCTATTAGGGTATAAGGAAGGATACAGAAGGGGAGGAGCTTACACTCTATTAGGGTATAAGGGAGGATACAGAAGGAGAAGAGCTTACAATCTATTAGGATATAAGGGAGGATACAGAAGGAGAAGAGCTTACACTCTATTAGGGTATAAGGAAGGATACAGAAGGGGAGGAGCTTACACTCTATTAGGGTATAAGGGAGGATACAGAAGGAGAAGAGCTTACAATCTATTAGGGTATAAGGGAGGATACAGAAGGAGAAGAGTTTACAATCTATTAGGGTATAAGAGAGGATACAGAATGAGAAGACCTTACACTCTATTAGGGTATAAGGGAGGATACAGAATGAGAAGACCTTACACTCTATTAGGTTATAAGAGAGGATACAGAAGTAGAAGAGCTTACACTCCATTAGGGTATAAGGGAGGATACAGAAGGAGAAGAGCTTACAATTTATATTAAATACTTATATGCCAAATATACTAAAACTGTCTCCACCCTTTCTTAACATATTGAGCACTGAAAGATGGCCGGGAGCCATGTTCAACATGAAAAGATCACAGAAGCAATATAACAAGAAACAACTGGAAACTGTTCCAAATAACAAGTTACTCAAAAGCATCAAACGTGACAAAGTGGTATGCACGTTGTTGCCCCTGTCCCACTAAATACTCCTTCCGCTTGAGTGGATCCCCCAGCACCAAAGAGCTTTGAATCCAATCCAAGAGACTGCTGGGAGGCTGGTACATTGTGTGCAGCACCGAACGTTGCCAAGACAGGTAAGCCAGCATATTTCTCCACCTGTCTGACTTTGCATTAACCCCAAGAATAGGGCCAACAACGCCCAGCCCTGGATACCAGAGGGTCGTTTTTAATGTCTGTGAATAAAGTCATTTGCCTACACTTTTCGGGAGTAAAAATTACGTTTTTTCCCCTTACTCCCGATTCATCCTTTTTTTTTTTGTGCTTCTTTTTTGGGGCGTAATTTTGCGTATGTGTAAAGAGTATATTTGCATGCAACTTCTTACTTATTTTATTCATAAAACTCAACAAACCCCAAAACTTAACAAACCCAAAAAAGGTGGACATTGACCACAAAAGTTGTATTAAGAAAATCTGAAGAAACAATATGTTTGTAATGCAATCATTAAAGTGGAGCAAAATCTGGGTGCTCCGCTTATTCTATGGCCCCCCCATGCACAAGTAGCCGGGTGATACTGCCCGTCAGCAGTGGCACGGTTTTCAATACAACTGGGAGATTACACTGCCGAAGCCACGGCCATCCAGCATTTTTGACTGACCTCAACAGTGCCGGATGACGTGCACCTGTAGGCTGGCCACATCCCCGGCTCTCTGTTCAGGTGTGCGCCCTCCCGTGCCCAGCCATTCAGAAGGCCTGGGAGCTGAGCGTGCACAGATGCAGAACAGCCGGGGATGTGGCACAGCGGTTACAGCATCGCCGGAGCCACCCAATAAAGGTGAGCTTACCGATGACCCCGGGGGTTTCACACAGTGGAGCATCCTGCTATATTACACCCCCGGGCCAGGCCAGGGGCGGCCCTAAAGACATTTGTCCCGCTTTTGGTCCACTCTAGCTCCTTCTAACAAAATAAAAATAACCCCCGCCCCTGCCAAATACAGATTAAGCTTATGTAATAAAAAAAAAAGGCACCTTAACCCCGAATCCAGCCTCCAAAGTTGGCGGTGCCGCAGCTGCGGAATCAAACGCCTGCCGCTATCTTCTCAGAAGTCCCTGCCGGGCACTTGGTGCGGCGCTCTCCGCATCGCATGCGCTCCTGCCCACCTAAAGAGTTTGGCCTGCTTTAAAGGTCCACTCTAGCTCTTTAAAGCAAAATAAAAATACCCCCCGCCCTGCCTTCACCAAATAGCGACTAAGCTTATGTAATAAAAGAAAAATAGCTGTGGTGCCGCCGACTTCGCGGGCTGGATTCGGGGTTAAGGGTGTGTGTGTTTTTTTTCTTTAATTACATGCACTTAATCGCTATTTGGCGGGGACAGGGCGGGCGTTATTTTTATTTTGCTTGAAGGGGCTGGAGTGGCCCTTTAAAGCTGGCCACCCCGATTGGGGATGCCCCGCTGTGTGAAACCGCCCCAATGCCAACTCACCACCTGTGTTTTTTCCGCACAACTGCAAATCGACCCTCATGTAATCTCCTAGCCTCAACAATGTGCTAGACCATTGCTAGTTTTCTGATCTAGCAGGCAACTGGTGAGCCACATAATAGGAGTCCGCAAAACAGATGTGGCTCGAGAGCTACAGGTTGAGGTCCCCTGAATTACATAGTGCACCTACATAATATACAAAAGTATTACATACATACCAAATATACTAAAACTTTATATATTACATGCATAATATACATAAGTATGTACATTAAATACAAACTATTTAAAAAGTATATTTGTACATACACATATCATTTGACTTTATTGAGGGATAAAGGTGTCCCCAGGTTGTTGTTGGAGAGGCATAACTGGGCCTTCGTGTGATAAAAAGGGCCTTTGCCTTACCTGCCTGCCCATCTGTTTATCTTCCCTCCATAGTTTTACTGTTTAAGGGTACTGAATCGCTCACATTCTCCTTTTTTGAGGTATAGGCATGCTGGAGGGCATACCTATTTGGGATGTCCCAACCTTAAGGGCCATTTTATAGGGTGATGGGTATTCAGACAATGGACATCCCAAGGAGTTGGAGATGGAAGGAGGGAGGATGTCACTACCAGCAAGATTATACTTGGCCGGGCAGTAACAATCAACACACAAGCTCAATGGCCATTAGAGCGATTATCAAGCAGAGATACTGGATAGGAAGTGGGGCTCAAAGTGGCTCCACATTGGCCCAGCACCCGGAGGGTGCACTACATCTCCATCCTCACTTTGGAACAGTCCTTGAGCCTGTGTAAAGCTACAGAGCAGGGGCTTCAAGTGTGTCCCTAAAGCGACATGTTTCTCCTGGAGCACCGGGACTGGGAGGCATCTAGTCCTGCTGCAGGGTGAAATTAGACGCTGACAGAGCGACCGGGTCAAAACAGGGTGAGCCCCTGGAAACTGGCATGTCTGCCAATGGTGTCCTTGAGTCATTGCCTGGGCCAGTCCAACACTGTTGCACAGGAGCATAGCTGTGGGGGTAGGGGGGCAGGTGCCCTGGGTGCAGCTGGTCAGGGGGGCACCAAAGTGGGGCCTGAGCACAGGTGGGGGGGGCACCATTTTGAACCTTTGCCCTGGGTGCCTGAAAGCCTAGCTACTCCTCTGCTTCTGTGCTGATTGATGGTCCCCAGTCCCGCACTGGATATGGGAAGGATGGATATACAGACATACACAAGGAATCCGCCTTGTATAATACACTGTGTGCTTTGTGTTACTTCCTGGCCTGTGGTTTCTAACCATGTTTAGTCACTTATTTCTGGAGACCACATCTATGTAACCAGTACAGAGTGTAATAACTGCTTCAGGCCTCCAGAATGATTCCGCAGTAGGAGTATCAAAGCTCAAGGGAAATTCAACATGAATGTGGTAAATTTGTGGTTAATACTTGTATTCTGGCGGGAGAATTCATGGCCATGTTATCCCTGTGCACTTTACAGCAAATGACACCTTATGCATACCTACCAATTGTCCCTGATTTGGAGGGACTGTCCCGCTTTGGAGTCCATGTCCCCCGTCTCTCGTTGTTCTAATTTGTCCCTCTTTGAGGTGTAACATGCAGATCTGCACCAATAAATGATTAATTATTAGAGATGAGCGAGTAGTGAAATATTCGAAATTTCGAATTTCGTTTCGAATAGACCGCGTTACTCGACTACTCGACCGAATATCGAATCCCATTATAGTCTATGGGAAAAAAATGCTCGACACTTGGAAATCTCAATTCGACCACTTGGAGGTCACCAAGTCCACCCTGAAACATCAGAAAATGATGCCAACACTGCTGGAATGCAACTGGGACAGCAGGGGAAGCATGTCTGGGTGCATATAACGCGCCCAAGTCGCACTATTACGCCACTATCACAGCCTCTCAACAATACACTCCAAACACAATATTACTTCTACGTAAAGTGAGACAAGACAAGGAAACCTTCTTTCCTCTACATTGCCATGGACCCCAAGCCAAACTGTACAAAAAAGAAGAACAAAATTCTGCACCCCTTAAAATCACGTTGCCTAATGACAAACACAGATGACATAGGCAAGGGGGAAAATAAATAGACCCCACCCCTAATTGTCATTGTGTGTGTGTGTGAGATGTGGTCAGACATGTCCTCTTGTGTCATTGTGTCACCCCAGCAGTAAGGGAAGCTTAAAGGAGGAGGTTTGTTATAGTGTGTTACCCCAGCAGTAAGGGAAGCTTACAGGAGGAGGTTTGTTACAGTGTGTCACCCCAGCAGTCAGGGAAGCTTACAGGAGGAGGTTTGTTACAGTGTGTCACCCCAGCAGTCAGGGAAGCTTAAAGGAGGAGGTTTGTTACAGTGTGTTACCCCAGCAGTAAGGGAAGCTTACAGGAGGAGGTTTGTTACAGTGTGTCACCCCAGCAGTCAGGGAAGCTTAAAGGAGGAAGTTTGTTACATTGTGTCACCCCAGCAGTAAGGGAAGCTTAAAGGAGGAGGTTTGTTACAGTGTGTCACCCCAGCAGTAAGGGAAGCTTAGAGCTGAGACCTCTTAAAAATTGTGTGGAGGCCCAAGAGCTGAGACCTTTTAAAAATTGTGTGGAGGCCCAAGAGCTGAGACCTTTTAAAAATTGTGTGGAGGCCCAAGAGCTGAGACCTTTTAAAAATTGTGTGGAGGCCCAAGACCTGAGCACTTATTAGTGCTGCAGCTACGGCTGCTTTAGTGAGGGGTAGCTGCTGATGCTGGAATAGGGACAGAAAGACTTCAGTGGTGTATTAGCACCTATATACAAAACTATATTTTGCACTACTGTTTTGTGTCCTCTGTGCCAACAAAACACTGTTTTATACACGGTGCGTATAGGCACCATTTCACCTTCTGGCAGTATACAGCTGTATAGCCAGGTGTTCTTCCTAAAAATATATTTATATTTTGCACTACTGTTTTGTGTCCTCTGTGCCAACAAAACACTGTTTTATACACTGTGCGTATAGGCACCATTTCACCTTCTGGCAGTATACGGCTGTATAGCCAGGTGTTTTTCTTAAAAATATTTTTATATTTGGCACTACTGTTTTGTGTCCTCTTTACCAACAAAACCTTGTTATATACACGGTGCGTATAGGCACCATTTCACCTTCTGGCAGTATACGGCTGTATAGCCAGGTGTTCTTCTTAAAAATATATTTATATTTTGCACTACTGTTTTGTGTCCTCTGTGCCAACAAAACACTGTTTTATACACTGTGCGTATAGGCACCATTTCACCTTCTGGCAGTATACGGCTGTATAGCCAGGTGTTCTTCTTAAAAAATTTTTTTATATTTGGCACTACTGTTTTGTGTCCTCTTTACCAACAAAATCTTGTTATATACCCGGTGCGTATAGGCACCATTTCACCTTCTGGCAGTATACGGCTGTATAGCCAGGTGTTCTTCTTAAAAATTTTTTTATATTTGGCATAACGCGTGGCCAAAAAAGTAAAACGTCTGAAATGCGGAGGGCTAGCGCAAAGGGACGTGGACGAGGACGGGGGCGCGGAAATGCTGGTGGGGGCACAAACCGCGTTGAAGCCAGTGGGGATACAATGCGTGCTGATGAGGGGCAGCCAGCATTACGCTCATCCAGCTTCCCTGCCTTTATGGGACAGTTATGCGGGGGGCGGGGTACACCTCTGTTAAAGCCTGAGCAGCGTGAACAGGTGGTGCAATGGATGGCCGATAACGCTTCCAGTCACTTGTCCACCACCCAGTCATCCACACAGTCTCACTCTGACCCTCCTTCCTCCCAACCTGGCCAACAGAGTCAGCCCACCCTTGACCCCTCCCAGGACCTCTTTTCTGGTCCTTTTCCAGATGTGCTGCATGAATCCCAGGAGCTAGCAGAGGAATTTGTTTGTAGTGATGCCCAAACACTTGAGTATCCGCCATCTGCTAGTGATGTGGACCCGGAACCAGCATCTGCTATCATGAGCGATGATGATGAGACGCAGTTGCCATCAAGGGAGGCTGTTGGAATGTCCAGTGGGCAGGAGGAGGAGCAGAGAGAGGAAGTGGAAGAGGAGGTGGTGGACGACGAAATGACCGACCCCACTTGGACAGGGGTGATGTCCAGCGGGGAAAGCAGTGGAGATGCGGTCTGCGCATCACCGAATAAGGCAGCAAGAGGCAGAGGACAGTCCAGAGGCAGAGGACAGTCCAGACAGAGAAGGCAGGCCACAGCCAGCAGGGCCGAAGCTCTTCCCGGCAGCAGGCAGTCGCGCGAAGCTCCCCCATCGAGGCCTTGTACTTCTGTGGTGTGGAGATTTTTTAATGTTTGCGCGGATGACAAACTGAGCGCGGTTTGCGCAATCTGCCACTCAAAACTGAGTAGGGGCTCTGAGAAGAGCAATCTGACCACCTCAGGCATGCGCCGTCACTTGGAATTCAAGCACTGGGCTGAGTGGGAGAGAGCAAACGCAATACAACCTGCGCCCCGTCTTGCTGCCACTGCCTCTTCCCCTTTGTTGTGTGCTGCCACTGCGGTCCAGACCTCCAGCCAGGACACCTCCACATCTGCCTCTGCCTCGGCTACTTTGGGGCCTTCTCCTTCAGCCCCCCCTTCCCCCGCATCTTCGTCTGCACCTTCCATCTCCTCGTCCCATCAACTGTCCATCTCGCAGGCGTTCAACCGCAGGCGGAAGTACGCCTCCAGTCACCCCCAAGCCCAAGCCTTAACCTGCCTCATCTCCAAACTGCTGGCCCTGGAGATGTTGCCGTTTAGGCTTGGGGAGACGCAGGCCTTCCGCGACCTGATGGCGGCTGCCGCACCTCGCTATTCCGTCCCTAGCCGCCACTATTTTTCCCGGTGTGGCGTCCCCGCCCTGCACCAGCACGTGTCGCGTAACATCAGGCGGGCCCTGAGGTACGCAGTCAGCGCAAAGGTCCACTTGACCACCGACTCGTGGACAAGCGCTTGCGGCCAAGGACGCTACATCTCTTTGACGGCACACTGGGTGAATGTTGTGGAAGCGGGGACGGGGTAGCAAACAGGGACGGCCTACATACCACCCCCGCTCAAGATTGCCAGCACGGGTTCTGATAGACCCCCCTCCTCTTCCTCCTCCTCCTCCTCCTCTGCCTTAACATCGCCCTCAGCCCCTAGCTGGAAGCGTTGCAGCACTGGCGCGGGGAGACGTCAGCAGGCGGTGCTTAAGCTCATCAGCTTGGGCGACAGGAAGCACAGCGCCGCAGAGGTGAGGCACGCCATATTGCAGCAGACAGAGATGTGGCTGTCGCCGCTGCAGCTAGGACCAGGCATGGTCGTGTGCGATAACGGCCGTAACCTGGTGGCGGCTCTGGAGCTTGCAGAACTCAATCAAGTACCATGCCTGGCCCACGTTTTTTATTTGGTAGTACAAAAGTTTCTAAAGACTTACCCCAACCTGGCAGAGCTACTGGTCAAAGTGCGGCGCTTGTGCGCTCACTTTCGGAAGTCAACTGTAGCTGCTGCTAGCTTAAAAAAAATCCAGCAACGCCTCCATTTGCCTCAACATCGGCTGTTGTGCGACCTGCCCACTCGCTGGAATTCCACCTATTGCATGTTGGCCAGGGTGTGTGAGCAGCAGAAAGCATTGATGGAGTACCAGATGATGCATCCACGCGTGCCTCCAACTCAGCTCCCTCAGTTTGCCAACCACGAGTGGCCATGGATGGCAGACATATGCGATGTATTGCGTATCTTTGAGGAGTCCACTAAGAAGGTCAGCAGCGAGGACGCTATAGTGAGTGTAACCATCCCGCTCCTAGGCGTCCTTAAAGAATCGCTCATCGCAATAAGGGAGAACGCATTGCACACAGAGGAGACGGGGGTAGGAGGAGACGCAACGCAGGTAGACAGTCAGACCACACTTTTGTCTGCTGCTCGGTGGCAGTTGCAGGAGGAGGAGGATGAGGAGGAGGAGGACAATGTGGAGGTGGCTGTGGAAGAGGATGCTGGCGGCGAGGGTAGCAGTCAGGCTGTGTGCGTCCCATTGGTTCAGCGCGGATGGGGCGGAGAGGAGGAGGAAGAGGAGGAAATGGAAAATGATCCTTCTGGTGGGGGCAGTGAGGTCATGCCTACTCAGAGTCTGGCACACATGGCTGACTTCATGCTGGGCTGCTTTTCCCGGGACATACGTGTTGTCCGGATATTGGAGAACAAACTATACTGGGTCTTCGCACTCCTGGACCCCCGGTATAAAGATAACTTCTCCTCTTTTATTCCGGTAGAGGAGAGGACGAATCGATTACTGGAATACCAGAGGGAACTCTTGCAGAACATGATGCAGATTTTCCCACCCAGCATCGCTGGCGGCAGAGAGGAGAGTGTCTCCCAGAGTCTGACAAAATCGATCAGGCCCACAGCCACCAGGGGAACACTCTCCAAGGTGTGGGACACGTTCATGTCACCCCCTCGTGCAACTTCCATCACTGCGGGGCCCGCTATCAGCAGGAGGGACAAGTATCGGCGGATGTTGCGGGACTACCTGGCAGACCACACCCCTGTCCTCCCCGATCCCTCGGCGCCCTACACTTACTGGGTCTCCAAGTTGGACACGTGGCTGGAACTGTCCCTGTACGCCTTGGAGGTGCTTGCCTGCCCTGCCGCCAGCGTGCTATAAGAAAGGGTGTTCAGCGCAGCCGGGGGCATTATAACCGATAAGCGCAGCCGCCTGTCAACCGACAGTGCCGACAGGCTGACGCTAATCAAAATGAACAGCAAGTGGATTGACCCGGACTTTGCTTGTACAACAGTGGAAAGCAGCCAAGAGTGAAGTGCCATCTGTATGAAGTGCCATTTCCTCCTCCTCCTCCTCCTCCTCCTCCTCCTTAACCGCCGTAGAATTGCTGTATTAATGAAAAAAATTATGGCTCACCTCTTGGGTCTAATACAATCAATATTTAAGAGGTCTCAGCTCTTGGGCCTCCACACAATTTTTAAGAGGTCTCAGCTCTTGGGACTCCACACAATTTTTAAGAGGTCTCAGCTCTTGGGACTCCACACAATTTTTAAAAGGTCTCAGCTCTTGGGCCTCCACACAATTTTTAAAAGGTCTCAGCTCTTGGGCCTCCACACAATTTTTAAAAGGTCTCAGCTCTTGGGCCTCCACACAATTTTTAAAAGGTCTCAGCTCTTGGGCCTCCACACAATTTTTAAAACATAGCAGCACTAATAAGGGATTAAGGACTCTCTTGTCTTCTGGTAGCTGGTATATATGGTGGTAAATGCGAGATTCTGAGCTTCTGGGGCCCTGCCTGCCTACATATGAGCTAAATACTGTTCAGCATAGTAGCCCTAATAAGGGCTCTCAATGACTCTCTTGTCTTCTGGTAGCTGGTATATATGGTGGTAAATGCGAGATTCTGAGCTTCTGGGGCCCTGCCTGCCTACATATGAGCTATATACTGTTCAGCATAGCAGCACTAATAAGGGCTCTTAATGACTCTCTTGTCTTCTGGTAGCTGGTATATATGGTGGTAAATGCGAGATTCTGAGCTTCTGGGGCCCTGCCTGCCTACATAGGATATGAGCTATATACTGTTCAGCATAGCAGCACTAATAAGGGATTAAGGACTCTCTTGTCTTCTGGTAGCTGGTATATATGGTGGTAAATGCGAGATTCTGAGCTTCTAGGGCCCTGCCTGACTACATAGGATATGAGCTATATACTGTTCAGCATAGCAGCACTAATAAGGGATTAAGGACTCTCTTGTCTTCTGGTAGCTGGTATATATGGTGGTAAATGCGAGATTCTGAGCTTCTGGGGCCCTGCCTGCCTACATATGAGCTAAATACTGTTCAGCATAGTAGCCCTAATAAGGGCTCTCAATGACTCTCTTGTCTTCTGGTAGCTGGTATATATGGTGGTAAATGCGATATTCTGAGCTTCTGGGGCCCTGCCTGCCTACATATGAGCCATATACCGTTCAGCATAGTAGCCCTAATAAGGGCTCTTAATGACTCTCTTGTCTTCTGGTAGCTGGTATAGATGGTGGTAAATGCGAGATTCTGAGCTTCTGGGGCCCTGCCTGCCTACATATGAGCTAAATACTGTTCAGCATAGTAGCCCTAATAAGGGCTCTCAATGACTCTCTTGTCTTCTGGTAGCTGGTATATATGGTGGTAAATGCGAGATTCTGAGCTTCTGGGGCCCTGCCTGCCTACATATGAGCTATATACTGTTCAGCGTAGTAGCCCTAATAAGGGCTCTTAATGACTCTCTTGTCTTCTGGTAGCTGGTATATATGGTGGTAAATGCGAGATTCTGAGCTTCTGGGGCCCTGCCTGCCTACATATGAGCTATATACCGTTCAGCATAGTAGCCCTAATAAGGGCTCTTAATGACTCTCTTGTCTTCTGGTAGCTGGTATAGATGGTGGTAAATGCGAGATTCCGAGCTTCTGGGGCCCTGCCAGCGACAGCCTGTCTTTCCCTGCTGTGAGCGTCTGTCCCTCACTAAGTTCAAGCTGCTAATGCTGACGAAGAGGAAGTGCTGAGTTTTGTATATTCGAGGTCACATGGTTTTTCCAGCCAATGCGTGTAGACGCCGTTCTCGCGATGCCAGCGTCCTCCCAGGACCTGTCCCACCCCCCCTGCATGGTGATTGGTGTAAAAAACGCGCCAGGGAAGGTGGGAGGGGAAACGAATTGTGAGTGCGCCATCGCCGCTGTACTCGATCGAAATCGAGTATGACGAACAGCGTAGTATTCGATCGAATACCGGCTCGGTCGAATACTACTCGCTCATCTCTATTAATTATCCTATTCAAAGTGTTTCTATTGTTGTAACTGTTACAATCTATTGTAGGGGCCTGGGTGTAAATAGGAACATGGCAGTTAGTTAATAGGAAACCCATGTACATAGAGTTAATAAGACATTAAACCCTTTTTTGGTTTCCAAACAATAAAGTGTATAGGAGAAATCTCCTGGCATTTCTGGTGATTAGGGATGAGCGAATCGATCCGGACGAACCCGGATTCGATCCGAATTTCAGGAAAAATTCGATTCGGATCGAATCCGAATTTCCCCGCGATTCGATCACTCGAAGTTTTCCTTTAACATCCATTCATTTACATTACAGGCATTCTAAGATGGCGGGCGGGACATGTCTGGACATGTATCCCGCGCCAGTGCAAGCTGGGGCAGTCACATGCAGCCTATCAGCAGCCAGCAAGCCCGGTGACGTCACACAGCGGTATTTAACGGCGGCCATCTTGCTTTTCCTCATTTCTCTATTGCATTCGTGACAGACAGACAGAACGCTGTGTAGCTGAGGCAGTTAGACAGGCTGGAGACAGGCTGGAGACAGGGACAGACAGGGACAGGCTGGAGACAGGCAGGAGACAGGCAGGAGACAGGCAGGAGACAGGCAGGAGACAGACAGGAGACAGACAGAAAGCCAGGGAAAGGTAGGAAAAACGGAGCTGGCTGACAGGGAGAATTTTTTTTTTTCATCCAGCCTTTGTTAGCGTTTTCAGGCTGCTTATAGTAACTAACTGTGCATATATACTGAACTGATCTTAAGTCTGCTGTGAGGCATCCCATTCTGTGACTAAAGCAGCCTCTATTTAATAGCATAATAAACATTTGCACTTATTCTCATAGAAATCAGGCCTGATAAAGACACTTTTGCTGTGCATGCTCTCTGGTTTTTGTGGCACTGGCATCCCATTCTGTGACTAAAGCAGCCTCTATTTAATAGCATAATAAACATTTGCACTTATTCTCATAGAAATCAGGCCTGATAAAGACACTTTTGCTGTGCATGCTCTCTGGTTTTTGTGGCACTGGCATCCCATTCTGTGACTAAAGCAGCCTCTATTTAATAGCATAATAAACATTTGCACTTATTCTCATAGAAATCAGGCCTGATAAAGACACTTTTGCTGTGCATGCTCTCTGGTTTTTGTGGCACTGGCATCCCATTCTGTGACTAAAGCAGCCTCTATTTAATAGCATAATAAACATTTGCACTTATTCTCATAGAAATCAGGCCTGATAAAGACACTTTTGCTGTGCATGCTCTCTGGTTTTTGTGGCACTGGCATCCCATTCTGTGACTAAAGCAGCCTCTATTTAATAGCATAATAAACATTTGCACTTATTCTCATAGAAATCAGGCCTGATAAAGACACTTTTGCTGTGCATGCTCTCTGGTTTTTGTGGCACTGGCATCCCATTCTGTGACTAAAGCAGCCTCTATTTAATAGCATAATAAACATTTGCACTTATTCTCATAGAAATCAGGCCTGATAAAGACACTTTTGCTGTGCATGCTCTCTGGTTTTTGTGGCACTGGCATCCCATTCCGTGACTAAAGCAGCCTCTATTTAATAGCATAATAAACATTTGCACTTATTCTCATAGAAATCAGGCCTGATAAAGACACTTTTGCTGTGCATGCTCTCTGGTTTTTGTGGCACTGGCATCCCATTCTGTGACTAAAGCAGCCTCTATTTAATAGCATAATAAACATTTGCACTTATTCTCATAGAAATCAGGCCTGATAAAGACACTTTTGCTGTGCATGCTCTCTGGTTTTTGTGGCACTGGCATCCCATTCTGTGACTAAAGCAGCCTCTATTTAATAGCATAATAAACATTTGCACTTATTCTCATAGAAATCAGGCCTGATAAAGACACTTTTGCTGTGCATGCTCTCTGGTTTTTGTGGCACTGGCATCCCATTCCGTGACTAAAGCAGCCTCTATTTAATAGCATAATAAACATTTGCACTTATTCTCATAGAAATCAGGCCTGATAAAGACACTTTTGCTGTGCATGCTCTCTGGTTTTTGTGGCACTGGCATCCCATTCTGTGACTAAAGCAGCCTCTATTTAATAGCATAATAAACATTTGCACTTATTCTCATAGAAATCAGGCCTGATAAAGACACTTTTGCTGTGCATGCTCTCTGGTTTTTGTGGCACTGGCATCCCATTCTGTGACTAAAGCAGCCTCTATTTAATAGCATAATAAACATTTGCACTTATTCTCATAGAAATCAGGCCTGATAAAGACACTTTTGCTGTGCATGCTCTCTGGTTTTTGTGGCACTGGCATCCCATTCCGTGACTAAAGCAGCCTCTATTTAATAGCATAATAAACATTTGCACTTATTCTCATAGAAATCAGGCCTGATAAAGACACTTTTGCTGTGCATGCTCTCTGGTTTTTGTGGCACTGGCATCCCATTCTGTGACTAAAGCAGCCTCTATTTAATAGCATAATAAACATTTGCACTTATTCTCATAGAAATCAGGCCTGATAAAGACACTTTTGCTGTGCATGCTCTCTGGTTTTTGTGGCACTGGCATCCCATTCCGTGACTAAAGCAGCCTCTATTTAATAGCATAATAAACATTTGCACTTATTCTCATAGAAATCAGGCCTGATAAAGACACTTTTGCTGTGCATGCTCTCTGGTTTTTGTGGCACTGGCATCCCATTCTGTGACTAAAGCAGCCTCTATTTAATAGCATAATAAACATTTGCACTTATTCTCATAGAAATCAGGCCTGATAAAGACACTTTTGCTGTGCATGCTCTCTGGTTTTTGTGGCACTGGCATCCCATTCCGTGACTAAAGCAGCCTCTATTTAATAGCATAATAAACATTTGCACTTATTCTCATAGAAATCAGGCCTGATAAAGACACTTTTGCTGTGCATGCTCTCTGGTTTTTGTGGCACTGGCATCCCATTCTGTGACTAAAGCAGCCTCTATTTAATAGCATAATAAACATTTGCACTTATTCTCATAGAAATCAGGCCTGATAAAGACACTTTTGCTGTGCATGCTCTCTGGTTTTTGTGGCACTGGCATCCCATTCTGTGACTAAAGCAGCCTCTATTTAATAGCATAAGAAACATTTGCACTTATTCTCATAGAAATCAGGCCTGATAAAGACACTTTTGCTGTGCATGCTCTCTGGTTTTTGTGGCACTGGCATCCCATTCTGTGACTAAAGCAGCCTCTATTTAATAGCATAATAAACATTTGCACTTATTCTCATAGAAATCAGGCCTGATAAAGACACTTTTGCTGTGCATGCTCTCTGGTTTTTGTGGCACTGGCATCCCATTCCGTGACTAAAGCAGCCTCTATTTAATAGCATAATAAACATTTGCACTTATTCTCATAGAAATCAGGCCTGATAAAGACACTTTTGCTGTGCATGCTCTCTGGTTTTTGTGGCACTGGCATCCCATTCTGTGACTAAAGCAGCCTCTATTTAATAGCATAATAAACATTTGCACTTATTCTCATAGAAATCAGGCCTGATAAAGACACTTTTGCTGTGCATGCTCTCTGGTTTTTGTGGCACTGGCATCCCATTCCGTGACTAAAGCAGCCTCTATTTAATAGCATAATAAACATTTGCACTTATTCTCATAGAAATCAGGCCTGATAAAGACACTTTTGCTGTGCATGCTCTCTGGTTTTTGTGGCACTGGCATCCCATTCTGTGACTAAAGCAGCCTCTATTTAATAGCATAATAAACATTTGCACTTATTCTCATAGAAATCAGGCCTGATAAAGACACTTTTGCTGTGCATGCTCTCTGGTTTTTGTGGCACTGGCATCCCATTCTGTGACTAAAGCAGCCTCTATTTAATAGCATAATAAACATTTGCACTTATTCTCATAGAAATCAGGCCTGATAAAGACACTTTTGCTGTGCATGCTCTCTGGTTTTTGTGGCACTGGCATCCCATTCTGTGACTAAAGCAGCCTCTATTTAATAGCATAATAAACATTTGCACTTATTCTCATAGAAATCAGGCCTGATAAAGACACTTTTGCTGTGCATGCTCTCTGGTTTTTGTGGCACTGGCATCCCATTCTGTGACTAAAGCAGCCTCTATTTAATAGCATAATAAACATTTGCACTTATTCTCATAGAAATCAGGCCTGATAAAGACACTTTTGCTGTGCATGCTCTCTGGTTTTTGTGGCACTGGCATCCCATTCTGTGACTAAAGCAGCCTCTATTTAATAGCATAATAAACATTTGCACTTATTCTCATAGAAATCAGGCCTGATAAAGACACTTTTGCTGTGCATGCTCTCTGGTTTTTGTGGCACTGGCATCCCATTCTGTGACTAAAGCAGCCTCTATTTAATAGCATAATAAACATTTGCACTTATTCTCATAGAAATCAGGCCTGATAAAGACACTTTTGCTGTGCATGCTCTCTGGTTTTTGTGGCACTGGCATCCCATTCTGTGACTAAAGCAGCCTCTATTTAATAGCATAATAAACATTTGCACTTATTCTCATAGAAATCAGGCCTGATAAAGACACTTTTGCTGTGCATGCTCTCTGGTTTTTGTGGCACTGGCATCCCATTCCGTGACTAAAGCAGCCTCTATTTAATAGCATAATAAACATTTGCACTTATTCTCATAGAAATCAGGCCTGATAAAGACACTTTTGCTGTGCATGCTCTCTGGTTTTTGTGGCACTGGCATCCCATTCCGTGACTAAAGCAGCCTCTATTTAATAGCATAATAAACATTTGCACTTATTCTCATAGAAATCAGGCCTGATAAAGACACTTTTGCTGTGCATGCTCTCTGGTTTTTGTGGCACTGGCATCCCATTCCGTGACTAAAGCAGCCTCTATTTAATAGCATAATAAACATTTGCACTTATTCTCATAGAAATCAGGCCTGATAAAGACACTTTTGCTGTGCATGCTCTCTGGTTTTTGTGGCACTGGCATCCCATTCTGTGACTAAAGCAGCCTCTATTTAATAGCATAATAAACATTTGCACTTATTCTCATAGAAATCAGGCCTGATAAAGACACTTTTGCTGTGCATGCTCTCTGGTTTTTGTGGCACTGGCATCCCATTCCGTGACTAAAGCAGCCTCTATTTAATAGCATAATAAACATTTGCACTTATTCTCATAGAAATCAGGCCTGATAAAGACACTTTTGCTGTGCATGCTCTCTGGTTTTTGTGGCACTGGCATCCCATTCTGTGACTAAAGCAGCCTCTATTTAATAGCATAATAAACATTTGCACTTATTCTCATAGAAATCAGGCCTGATAAAGACACTTTTGCTGTGCATGCTCTCTGGTTTTTGTGGCACTGGCATCCCATTCCGTGACTAAAGCAGCCTCTATTTAATAGCATAATAAACATTTGCACTTATTCTCATAGAAATCAGGCCTGATAAAGACACTTTTGCTGTGCATGCTCTCTGGTTTTTGTGGCACTGGCATCCCATTCTGTGACTAAAGCAGCCTCTATTTAATAGCATAATAAACATTTGCACTTATTCTCATAGAAATCAGGCCTGATAAAGACACTTTTGCTGTGCATGCTCTCTGGTTTTTGTGGCACTGGCATCCCATTCCGTGACTAAAGCAGCCTCTATTTAATAGCATAATAAACATTTGCACTTATTCTCATAGAAATCAGGCCTGATAAAGACACTTTTGCTGTGCATGCTCTCTGGTTTTTGTGGCACTGGCATCCCATTCCGTGACTAAAGCAGCCTCTATTTAATAGCATAATAAACATTTGCACTTATTCTCATAGAAATCAGGCCTGATAAAGACACTTTTGCTGTGCATGCTCTCTGGTTTTTGTGGCACTGGCATCCCATTCTGTGACTAAAGCAGCCTCTATTTAATAGCATAATAAACATTTGCACTTATTCTCATAGAAATCAGGCCTGATAAAGACACTTTTGCTGTGCATGCTCTCTGGTTTTTGTGGCACTGGCATCCCATTCTGTGACTAAAGCAGCCTCTATTTAATAGCATAATAAACATTTGCACTTATTCTCATAGAAATCAGGCCTGATAAAGACACTTTTGCTGGCCAAAGCCCTACTGGACCCTGCCAGGTCGATTCCTGCCCGGGGCATCCCATTCTGTGACTACAGCAGCCTCTGTTTAAGACCATATAAGCATTTGCTCTTATCATATTTGAAATTAGCCTGATAAAGACACTTTTGCTGGCCAAAGCCCTACTGGACCCTGCCAGGTCCATTCCTGCCCAGGGCATCCCATTCTGTGACTAAAGCAGCCTCTGTTTAAGACCATATAAGCATTTGCTCTTATTATATTTATATTATAAGACACTTTTGCTGGGCATAGGCTTACTGCTGCCTGCCAGGTGCACTTCTGTTGAGGCATCCCATTCTGTAACATAGCATACCCCTCTTTATTTACACTAAGCAGCTCTCTTATTTACACTAAGCAGGCCTGTTGGAGGCTGAGTGTTACTGCTCACTTTTGGTGTGCATTATATTCTGTTTTATATAGACCCACTGCTGCCTGGGGGTTCTTAAAATATCACCTACTACCACGCCAGTTAGACTATGTCGGGCAGACAAGTGCCTGGAAGTGAAAAGAGGAGTGGCAGAGGCCAAGATTCCGCAGGCAGAGCTCGCATCAGACTGGGGGCCAGTAGCAGCAGGAGTCACGCTGAGAGACCTAATCTGCCAGTATCTGCTAGCGGTCGGGTCTCCACCAGTAACGCATCTGCCGTGGTAGATTGGCTGACGCGCTCATCAACAACATCATCACAACTTACATCTGAGACCCCCAGTCTAGGGTCGGTAGGTTCCTCTGACACAACCCTGAGTTGGCATGCCCCGAGAGCAGTCCCTGTCCTCCCATTGCCTCTGTCCTACGCCGTTCCCTCCCCCAGCGACGTATCCTATGCTTTGGGTTCAGCTCCACTCTTTAGTGAGGAGGACGATCAGATACAGGAGGACAGTCAGCAGCTACTGCCCAGCCAAGAAATGGAGGTGGCTTCTTTAGCTAGGCAGACAAATAGTGATGTGGACAGTGTCGTGGGTGCTGCGAGCGTTCCAGCTCCTGCGCCAGACACTGTTGACGAATCCACGAACATCAGTGACGTACAGCCACAACCCGGTGATGATGATGATGATGACGATGAAGCCGATCGCACTTGGGAGCCGGGTGATGAAGGGGCTTCATCGTCATCATCAGGAGAAGAGGGGCGCAGGTTGCCCCGGAGTCAGCAGCTGAGGCAGCAAGGTGGTAGCAGTCAGCATGGGGGCACAATTCCAAAGGCTGGAGCCGGCCGGGGCCGGGGTAGAGCACCTGCTGTGCGGCAGTCTACCTTATCGGGAGGTAGTGGAGCAGGGGTTCCTGGAGTTGGCAACAGCAGCAGTGAATCAGTGAGGCCAGGGGGTGGGAAAAGTAGCTACTCGGCAGTGTGGCAGTTTTTCCTGAGGCATCCGCAGGAGGGTAACATGGCCACATGCAAGATATGTAGGCAAAAGGTGAAGCGTGGCCAGGGTCCAAATGTTGGCACCACGGCCCTGCGTCAACATATGATGCGTCACCATAAAACGACCTGGGAGAACCGAGGCTCCCAAGGGGTGGTCCAGTCTGCTTCCTCACCAAGTGAGCTCCCAATTTCTGCCAGCCAAGGCTCCAGCACCTCAGCCGAAGGCAGCTGTGCGTCACACCCATCCTCTGTCGCTCCTGCTCCTCCTCCTCCTCCTCCAAGTCATGCATCCCGCCAGCAATCCATCAGCGAAGCCATGTCCAAGAGACAGCAGTATGCGCCCACTCATCCTACGGCGCAGAAGCTGAATGTGCTCCTGTCCAAGTTGCTGGTGCTGCAGTCGCTCCCTTTTCAGGTGGTGGAATCTGCACCTTTCAGAGAACTGATGGCTTGTGCCGAGCCGAGGTGGAGAGTCCCAAGCCGTCATTTCTTTGCCAAGAAGGCAGTACCAGCGCTGCACACTTTTGTTGAACAGAAGGTGGGCCAGTCCTTGAGCCTGTCGGTGTGTAGCAAAATACATGGCAGCGCCGACATCTGGAGCTGTAACTACGGTCAGGGGCAGTACATGTCGTTTACGGCCCACTGGGTGAATGTGGTCCCTTTGCAGCAGCAACTTGGACAGGTCACGCCGCTTCGGCCTCCGCGCTCTCTGCCCATTGGGCCTGTGACACCGTGCGACTCGGCCTCCTCATCCTCCGCCATCTCCTCACCCTCCACTGTAGGCTCAAGTCTCAGTGCCCCTCCAGTCTACCATGTGTGCAGGGCACGGAGGTGTCACGCAGTGCTTCACATGGTTTGTCTTGGCGAACGGAGTCACACAGGGGAGGAACTGCTTAAATGTATTCATCAGGAAATCCAAACATGGCTTACTCCGAGAAAACTTAAAATGGGAATCATGGTTACCGACAATGGGAAGAACATTTTGTCTGCGCTGCGCCAAGGAAGCCTGACCCATGCCCCCTGCATGGCTCACGTCTTCAATCTGGTTGTCAAGCGGTTTCTGAAGTGTTCCCCCCATCTGCAGGACATCCTAACAACTTCACGGAAACTTTGCATGCACTTCAGCCACTCCTACACCGCCAAACACACCCTTCTTGAGCTACAGCGTCAGAATGGTATCCCCCAACATAGTCTGATTTGCGATGTTTCCACCCGTTGGAATTCCACCCTTCACATGTTGGACCGATTATATGAACAGAGAAAAGCCATCACGGATTTCCTGATGATCCAAGCAGATAGGGGGACTCCCCTGTGTAACTTCAATGTCAACCAGTGGCAGCTCATACGTGACACCTGCCGTTTGCTCAGGCCCTTTGAGGAAGCCACTTTATTTGTCAGTCGGCAGGATTACGGGATGAACGACGTGATTCCACTGCTTCATGTACTACAGCACATGTTGGAAACCATGGCTGGTCAGGGCACTGGAGACATGGCGTTTACATCTTACGGCCACATGAACCCCGTTGGAGCTGAACTGGAGGAGGAGGAGGAGGAAGAGGAGGAGGAGGAGTTGCCCAGCGAAACACAGTTTAGGCTTGGCGAAATGGCTGGTTTATCTAGTCAGCGGACAGGAGAGGAGGAGCAGGAGCAGCCAGAGGAGCTAGAGGTTTTTGAGGAAGGAGAGACAGAGGACCCGGGCACACCGTGGCAGTATGCAGTGGAGATGGAGACAGGTAGTCCATCCGAGTCACTTGCGCAAATGGCACGAAGCATGCTCACATGCTTGCGTAGTGACCCCAGAATTGTTTCCATCTGTCGGCGGGATGACTTCTGGCTGTCCACCTTATTGGACCCTCGCTTCCGGCACAAAATGGGGGCATTTTTTAAACCCACCGAGAGGGAGGACAAACTCAACTACTACAAAGACATTCTACGTAGGCAGTTGGCCGATGCCTATCTGCGCCATGGTCCATACTCTCGCAGGTCTGACTCGAGGGGACCTCTGCGCTCACCTTCCACTGCCATGGCCGCTGGGGGGGTTGGCAGCAGCAGCAGCAGAAGCTCCATCAGCAGCAGCAGCCTCAGTCTTCAGTCGCTAATGAGTAGCTTTCTACACCCGCATAGTGAGGCTACTCATGAGCAGCAGGAAGACCTGGAGCAGGACCTGAACCAGCGGTCATGTCATACTTTGACATGACCATGCCAACACACCTTGAGGATCCGCTGGACTTCTGGGCAGCCAAACTTGATTTGTGGCCGCAACTAGCAGAGTTTGCCCTGGAAAAGCTGTCCTGCCCGGCAAGTAGCGTGCCATCTGAGCGGGTGTTTAGTGCGGCGGGGGCCATAGTTACGGCGAGGAGAACTCGTCTGTCAACTAAAAATGTGGAGAGACTCACCTTTGTCAAAATGAATCAGGGATGGATCAGCCAGGATTTCCACCCACCAATGCCTGATGCATGCGACTAGATTCAGCATGGTGCCACGTTTTACACTTTACAAATGGTGCAAAACATATTTATGTCTTTAGGCCATTTTTTGGGCTCCTGCTGCTGCTACTGCCAACTTCTGCCAACTCCAGGGTGTGATTCATCCAATTTTTGGGCTCCTGAAGCCAACTCCAGTGTATATTTGGGCTCCTGCTGCTACTACTGTCAACTCCTGCCAACTCCAGGGTGTGATTCATCCAATTTTTGGGCTCCTGAGGCCAACTCCAGTGTATATTTGGGCTCCTGCTGCTGCTACTGTCAACTCCTGCCAACTCCAGGGTGTGATTCATCCAATTTTTGGGCTCCTGAAGCCAACTCCAGTGTATATTTGGGCTCCTGCTGCTACTACTGCCAACTTCTGCCAACTCCAGGGTGTGATTCATCCAATTTTTGGGCTCCTGAAGCCAACTCCAGTGTATATTTGGGCTCCTGCTGCTGCTGCTGCCAACTTCTGCCAACTCCAGGGTGTGATTCATCCAATTTTTGGGCTCCTGAAGCCAACTCCAGTGTATATTTGGGCTCCTGCTGCTGCTGCTGCCAACTTCTGCCAACTCCAGGGTGTGATTCATCCAATTTTTGGGCTCCTGAAGCCAACTCCAGTGTATATTTGGGCTCCTGCTGCTACTACTGTCAACTCCTGCCAACTCCAGGGTGTGATTCATCCAATTTTTGGGCTCCTGAGGCCAACTCCAGTGTATATTTGGGCTCCTGCTGCTGCCAACTTCTGCCAACTCCAGGGTGTGATTCATCCAATTTTTGGGCTCCTGAGGCCAACTCCAGTGTATATTTGGGCTCCTGCTGCTGCTACTGTCAACTCCTGCCAACTCCAGGGTGTGATTCATCCAATTTTTGGGCTCCTGAAGCCAACTCCAGTGTATATTTGGGCTCCTGCTGCTGCTGCTGCTGCCAACTTCTGCCAACTCCAGGGTGTGATTCATCCAATTTTTGGGCTCCTGAAGCCAACTCCAGTGTATATTTGGGCTCCTGCTGCTGCTGCTGCCAACTTCTGCCAACTCCAGGGTGTGATTCATCCAATTTTTGGGCTCCTGAAGCCAACTCCAGTGTATATTTGGGCTCCTGCTGCTGCTGCTGCCAACTTCTGCCAACTCCAGGGTGTGATTCATCCAATTTTTGGGCTCCTGAAGCCAACTCCAGTGTATATTTGGGCTCCTGCTGCTACTACTGTCAACTCCTGCCAACTCCAGGGTGTGATTCATCCAATTTTTGGGCTCCTGAGGCCAACTCCAGTGTATATTTGGGCTCCTGCTGCTGCTGCTGCCAACTTCTGCCAACTCCAGGGTGTGATTCATCCAATTTTTGGGCTCCTGAAGCCAACTCCAGTGTATATTTGGGCTCCTGCTGCTGCTACTGTCAACTCCTGCCAACTCCAGGGTGTGATTCATCCAATTTTTGGGCTCCTGAAGCCAACTCCAGTGTATATTTGGGCTCCTGCTGCTGCTGCTGCTGCCAACTTCTGCCAACTCCAGGGTGTGATTCATCCAATTTTTGGGCTCCTGAAGCCAACTCCAGTGTATATTTGGGCTCCTGCTGCTGCTACTGTCAACTCCTGCCAACTCCAGGGTGTGATTCATCCAATTTTTGGGCTCCTGAGGCCAACTCCAGTGTATATTTGGGCTCCTGCTGCTGCTACTGTCAACTCCTGCCAACTCCAGGGTGTGATTCATCCAATTTTTGGGCTCCTGAAGCCAACTCCAGTGTATATTTGGGCTCCTGCTGCTGCTACTGCCAACTTCTGCCAACTCCAGGGTGTGATTCATCCAATTTTTGGGCTCCTGAAGCCAACTCCAGTGTATATTTGGGCTCCTGCTGCTACTACTGCCAACTTCTGCCAACTCCAGGGTGTGATTCATCCAATTTTTGGGCTCCTGAGGCCAACTCCAGTGTATATTTGGGCTCCTGCTGCTACTACTGCCAACTTCTGCCAACTCCAGGGTGTGATTCATCCAATTTTTGGGCTCCTGAGGCCAACTCCAGTGTATATTTGGGCTCCTGCTGCTGCTGCTGCCAACTTCTGCCAACTCCAGGGTGTGATTCATCCAATTTTTGGGCTCCTGAAGCCAACTCCAGTGTATATTTGGGCTCCTGCTGCTACTACTGCCAACTTCTGCCAACTCCAGGGTGTGATTCATCCAATTTTTGGGCTCCTGAGGCCAACTCCAGTGTATATTTGGGCTCCTGCTGCTACTACTGCCAACTTCTGCCAACTCCAGGGTGTGATTCATCCAATTTTTGGGCTCCTGAGGCCAACTCCAGTGTATATTTGGGCTCCTGCTGCTGCTGCTGCCAACTTCTGCCAACTCCAGGGTGTGATTCATCCAATTTTTGGGCTCCTGAAGCCAACTCCAGTGTATATTTGGGCTCCTGCTGCTACTACTGTCAACTCCTGCCAACTCCAGGGTGTGATTCATCCAATTTTTGGGCTCCTGAAGCCAACTCCAGTGTATATTTGGGCTCCTGCTGCTGCTGCTGCCAACTTCTGCCAACTCCAGGGTGTGATTCATCCAATTTTTGGGCTCCTGAGGCCAACTCCAGTGTATATTTGGGCTCCTGCTGCTGCTGCTGCCAACTTCTGCCAACTCCAGGGTGTGATTCATCCAATTTTTGGGCTCCTGAGGCCAACTCCAGTGTATATTTGGGCTCCTGCTGCTACTACTGTCAACTCCTGCCAACTCCAGGGTGTGATTCATCCAATTTTTGGGCTCCTGAGGCCAACTCCAGTGTATATTTGGGCTCCTGCTGCTGCTGCTGCCAACTTCTGCCAACTCCAGGGTGTGATTCATCCAATTTTTGGGCTCCTGAGGCCAACTCCAGTGTATATTTGGGCTCCTGCTCCTGCTGCTGCCAACTTCTGCCAACTCCAGGGTGTGATTCATCCAATTTTTGGGCTCCTGAAGCCAACTCCAGTGTATATTTGGGCTCCTGCTGCTGCTGCCAACTTCTGCCAACTCCAGGGTGTGATTCATCCAATTTTTGGGCTCCTGAGGCCAACTCCAGTGTATATTTGGGCTCCTTCTGCCCCTCATAGTGATGCCACTTCAACTCTCTGCAATTGTGCCGCTCTGCGATTCTATTAGCGATGCCTCTGATCTGCATGTGATATTTCTTCAAAGTATTATTTAACAAACCCAGCACGCATCCTGTGCGTGTTACAGCAAGGCTGAATGGTTTACAACCCTATTGAGGCTGTAGGAGGCTCAGAAATAGCCGTTTTTAATAGCGATTCGTCGCGAATTTATTCGGGTCGAAACGATTTTTGTCGGAAAATTCGGCGAATCAGTCGAATCGAATTTTTCAAAAGTTCGCTCATCTCTACTGGTGATCCCACGGCACATTATAGCCACAGTGTGGCAATCTATTTTGACTGGCTGAGAGCCTGTGTATGCATTATGGGAGCCTGGAGCAAGGTAAGGTATCCGGGGTTTCACACACGGGCCATGCCAAATGTCCATGTAAAGCATACCAAAATACGGGTGAGTGAAAAACCTGGGATTTGGTCTACTAAGTTGGCTTGGTAGTGGTGAACAGGTGGCACCTTGGGACCCGTGACATTAAAGTAGACCAAAACCCAGCGTGATCGATTCCCTCCCCCCGGGGCATCCAAAATCGGGATTTCCCGCTGTGTGAAACCGCCACCCAGGTCACCCCGTTCCTTGCTTCTTGGTCCAACGTCCCATTCCCCGCTAATCCCTCTAGCAGGGCATGTGCCCACCCCAGTGATTTGTGAATGGCCGGCGCAGGCACACTCCCTGTAGGGGAAGCGGAGGTTGTGGCCGTCGGTGCGCTTGGAGCCGTCTTAGGCCCTTATTTAACAAGGGATAGCGCCAGGTAGCGACTGGTGAGCGAACGGTAATGATGGTCACCGCCACGAGAACGCCGGCTCCCCACCACAATCACACATATATCAAGCCGATCCTGCTTAGCGACTGAGATAGCGCCATATAGCGACTCATTCATCATTATTCCAGCCTCAGCCCACAGCGCCAGCGTCCGACCTTGAACAGCGACAGGTATGACCTCTCGCTACCTGGCGCTCTCCAATGCATTTCAATGGAGCAATCTTTAAATATTCATAATTAATTGTTATTAATGTTTTTTTTTTTTTTTTTTTTCAATGTCAAAAATTCAGTGACCACTTCTGCAATGTTAGTTTTTTTTTTTTTTATGGTAAAAAAAAAAAATAAATAAATTTGTGCAGAATTGATATTACAGGTCTGATATTAATGTATTCATATTACAAAATGTTTTTAAAAACTTGTTTTTTTTTTTGTTTCCAAAAATATGGTTGTTTGGGGGTTAAAAAACTACTTTTAACCCATCGCCGCCAGCGCTCTGGGGCTTAAACATGCATTTCACAGCACAGAATTTATTGAGCGTGATTTGTTAATGAATATGGGGGGAGCCGGTCGCTAGGGCCAGTCGCTATCATGCGCTCCCATACAGCGCAGAACCTGTCAAATAGCGACTCCTCACCCAATATTCAACATTACCGCACACCGACTGAGTCGCTATCAACTACCGAACAACGGCCAAGCACAGCGACTACTAGCGGGCGCTGTGAAAATACTGCTACAGTCGCTCATCTGTCGCTACCTGGCGCTATTTATGAATCGGCCTCTTAGATGGCGAGGAGTGAATGGTGAGGGGACCCGGCTCTGCCTATCTGATCTACTGATTTGATGATATCCTTTTTCGAAATTAATACAGTCTTTTGCGCATTTTTCATTGCACCTTATATATTGCGCTAGTCACTTTATTATTACCAATATTGTATATCAGCACAATTGGCACTTTAATAGTGCATTGATCAGTATTGTTGTTTTTTTCTCTGTGTCTTGCTCATTAGTTGTTTGATTATCTTATCTTTTAGCACAGTAGCACTTTAAGACTGTACTTACTAAATTGTCGCATTATTTGATCAAATACATATATATATATTTTTTGTTGTATTAGAGCCATACAAATGAAGGGTCCATTTCCCTAGTATTTTACTTGTTTTTTAATTGTCCTTTTCTTTTATGTTGTAATGTGGGTGTTTAATAAAGGCTTATTATTGAAGTTTTAAAAAAATCTATTGAGTGCGGCCTATTCTTAGGGTTTTTTGGGGTCCATACTGTTAGCCCAATTATTCTTGCTTAGGTTTGTACACACCTTATGGTGTTCCCCTACTAGCCAGCAACTGTAGTAAACTTTAATCACACCTGTAGGACATATTAAGCTGTGCGGGATTCCTTTAGTAACTTTTGTCTAGTAGCACCGGGAAGAGGTGAGATTCTTTGGGCGATCTGGGGGGTTTCACACAGCGGGACACCCCCAATTGGATAGTAAAACTCCTGGGTTTCCGTCCACTTTAAAACCTGGCGTGGTTATGTGCTTTGGACGCATCCATCCATCCATCCTGCTCCGCTCATCCATCCATCACTGCCTATCTTCTCCCAGCTCATCCCATCTATTCCTCTCTTTCCCTCTCCCCTCAGTTCTGCCTATCCATCCACCCCTCCTATCTCTAGCCACCCATCCATCCCTCCTCCCTTGTGCCGCCAGCTCATCCCATCTATTCCTCTCTTTCCCTCTCCCCTCACTTCTGCCTATCCATCCACCCCTCCTATCTCTAGCCACCCATCCATCGCTCCTCCCTTGTGCCCCCCAGCTCATCCCATCTATTCCTCTCTTTCCCTCTCCCCTCAGTTCTGCCTATCCATCCACCCCTCCTATCTCTAGCCATCCATCCATCCCTCCTCCCTTGTGCCCCCCAGCTCATCCCATCTATTCCTCTCTTTCCCTCTCCCCTCAGTTCTGCCTATCCATCCACCCCTCCTATCTCTAGCCACCCATCCATCCCTCCTCCCTTGTGCCCCCCAGCTCATCCCATCTATTCCTCTCTTTCCCTCTCCCCTCAGTTCTGCCTATCCATACACCCCTCCAATCTCTAGCCACCCATCCATCCTTCCTCCCTTGTGCCCCCAGCTCATCCCATCTATTCCTCTCGTTCCCTCTCTTCTCAGTTCTGCCTATCCATCCACCCCTCCTATCTCTAGCCACCCATCCATCGCTCCTCCCTTGTGCCCCCCAGCTCATCCCATCTATTCGTCTCTTTCCCTCTCCCCTCAGTTCTGCCTATCCATCCACCCCTCCAATCTCTAGCCACCCATCCATCCTTCCTCCCTTGTGCCCCCAGCTCATCCCATCTATTCCTCTCGTTCCCTCTCTTCTCAGTTCTGCCTATCCATCCACCCCTCCTATCTCTAGCCACCCATCCATCCCTCCTCCCTTGTGCCCCCCAGCTCATCCCATCTAGTCCTCTCTTTCCCTCTCCCCTCAGTTCTGCCTATCCATCCACCCCTCCTATCTCTAGCCAGCCATCCATCCATCCCTCCTCCCTTGTGCCCCCCAGCTCATCCCATCCATTCCTCAGTGTGCAGGGAATTTTGCATGGGGCGTGGTCTGGGTGTGGTAAGAGGGTGTGGCTAAAAATTGTCCCACCCATCAAGGTTGGAAGGTATTCTGTACACATCTGGGGTCACACAGGTGGCCATGGAACCTGCCATAGAGCCTGCCACAATCCGCTAGCAGCAGAAGTACAGGCCGGGCATCCCATACAGCAGCATATATGAAGATGTACCTGCTGTTTTTTTCAGTAGCTGGGGACACTATTCTTTTATATAACAAGAACAAGGTTTTATTCATCTAGCTACACTCATTAAAGAGGAACTACAGCCAGAAGACTGGAGTGCCTCTCTAACATGCAGCAGCAGCCAGCCCCTGCTCACCTTTCATCGGTCCTATGACGCATGCGAGGCCTCCCATCCAATCATCAAGCTCAACTGAACTGCCGCATACTCGGCTTGGCTTGTGTAAGGAGCCATGTCTAACCCAGTGCACCAACGGCGCACGCCTGCTATTTTTTAATAGGGAGTGTGCTCTCGCCGGCCACTCACACATGCCTGGTGCAGGCACGCGGTCTGCTAAAGGCTTGCGTGTGTGCCATTGGACCGGGGCTGAAGGTGAGTATACAGGGTGACCTGGGGAGTTTCACACAGCGGGGCATCCCAAATCAAGGGGCTCAGGAATCTTATAGATTCCCAGGTCCGCTTTAAATTCCCCCACTCAGCTCTTTTCATCCATCTCCCCCCCCCCCAGTGCACCCCCTTTAACCCCCACTAAGACACAAATTTACTAGATGCCTTACTTTGTCCACCTTCAACAGGGGTGACACCTGTGTATAGGGCACAAAAACATTTTGATGGCAGCCCTTATCTGAGTTCACAAAAGTGCAGGTTGCGGGACTTTTGCCAACAACTTCATAATATTTATACTTTGGCCTCGATTCAGTAATAAAAAATTCTCAGTGTAGTAAGAAATTCCCTTTATGAGAGAAAAGCCTGATAATGTTACTGAATCACCAGCCAAGAAGACAATGAAAGCCAATGGCACTTCTTTACTTCTAAGAAAAGTAATGAACTTTTTACTCCTTTGTACATTGTAGTAAATAGTGCCATTGACTTCCATTGTTTTCCTAGCTGGTGATTCAGTAAAATTCTCAGGCTTTTTTCACCTAAAGTGATTTTTTTTGCTACCATGAAAATTGTTTTTCGACTCTCACTGAATCAAGGCCAAGGGAAATCATCTGCACATTCCGGAGCAAGTAATGTGTGACAGCTGTAATCACACGTTTATTGCACATTAAGTATACACTTTAGTTACACTTAGCGGTTAAGCGTTAAATTCCTTGTGTTACAATGATCCTCTAAGCAGGTAAATATTATTACGCTTAACAGCAAGTAATGGCAGCGCGTTCCGTGTCATCGCTGGATTATGTCAGCCAAAGGGCAAACCAGGATTACAGCTCGGAAATGACAGACGAGGATCTTCACAGCAGCAGCTTTGGTGTCTGTCATATATTAACAGGATAATTGTGCGGGAGGGAAAGTCAGCTTAGAGCTTAGGACTGGTAGTGACAAAAAGTCAAACTCCCTTTTCTTGTTACTGTTGGTTAGTTAATTTATATTAAATTAATTTATATTGACCAGGAGCAAATTTAAAGGAGACCAGGATTGAATTGAGAAATCATATCTGTTTTGCCGATTTGTATTGGCCATCTGGTAAGAGGCTTGAATGATTGGTGGCGGATTGTCCAGTGTGTGAACACGCGTGGATTTGCCTATATCACGGTGGACTAATTAGAGCTCTGTGTAATCATATGTATATATGACAATTGCTAACTTCTTTGTAGGGCTTGGAATCCTACAGACCACACGTCGAGCTCCACCCTTTTTAAGATATTGTATTATTACTGTGTCTTTGAGAGCAGCGCGGTATTACATCCTTTGATTATAGTTAATTTATAAATTGATATATATATATATATTTTTTTTTTTGGGGGGGGGGGAGATATACATAGACATGCACCTCTCTTACATTTTCCGTAGCACACTGTAGCCACGGTAGCAGGTCTCCAAAGTTTGCCCCACTTTGAGCAAGCCACAGTGGTCGCACTTGCCCGGCAAGGCTCACACTATAAATGTTAGAGGACAGGGGCAGCCTTGTGACCACATTTGGAGAGTGGTCATGGAGGGATAAAATGAAAAGTAAAGGCAAACTTTGGAAACCTACTGCATAAACTGACCATTTCTGGTCTTGGCCATGGATGCTCAAAGCGGACAGTTTAAACTAGTTTGTGGTAGGGGATTAATTACAGGTCACATGCTCTAGGAATTTTTGGTTCATAAAAGATGTTGGTGATGTGGCCAATGCCCAGAGGTCCATGCATTCCACTGCCACCATTCAACCAAAGAGTCAGAGCAGTTGTAACCACCCAGCATTGTGCATTTGGTGGGATAGTCTTCCCCATGTCAGCAAAGTGAGTTCCAGGGTTTCCAGGGTTTTGGGGACGGGGGGGGGGAGGCCTCAAAGTGGGACTGTCCCACCAAAAGTGGGACATCTGGTAAGTTTACTACTACAGCATCTAAAGCATGCTGCAGAGAATGGAGGAGAGGCACATGGGACAGGCTTCAGGTGAGCTCCTCGTTATAGCCTTTGCCTGGACTGTCCACTAAGGCCCAGAATATGCAAACTTGCCTTAAAATATCTCCTGGATATTAGGACCAGACCAGGACTGAGTTTTGGATGTGGAAACACTTTATCTTTCTCACATTTCCTGTTTTTCTCTCTTTCCCACATTCACTCCATCTTTCTCTCCTTAAATTCTCTCCACATCTCTCTCTTTCTCACTGTCCTTATTTCTCTTTTTTACATTCCCTGGGCTCTTCCAGGACCTCCCCTGACCATTTGGGATGCATGTAATGGGGCAAGTCGCCCACTTGCTGACAGGTGACATACCGGCCCCTCCTTCCCCTTTGAACTGTTATAGGGTTCTCAAGGACCCCTTACCAGTTCACAAATTATTAGGTGAACAAACACACACATACAAATGTACTATTTATTTTTTTAAACCAGTACATACCCCCTTCTACTGTCCCATACCATCCAAACAAGTGAGTGGCTGAAGGCAGGGGTAGGGCAGAGGATCTGCATACTCTGCCCTCCCCCCAGGCTTCTGCTGCCCACTACTGCAGGGAGGGGGTTTTATACCAGTTGTAGCTCACTCGCTGGTCCCTGTGGTGAGGAGCAATCAGGTCAGAAGCTGAGCGTTAGGAAAAGTATCACCGTTCTCTGGCCCACTGAAGATCCCGACAAGACGATCAGTGGAAAATGCCAGACACGTATGAGGCTTGCATTTAACGGATGGGGAGGCAGCCATGTAAATTGTATTTGGTGAGCACCTGATTGTCATCCCATTGTCTCAGGCTACACATTGCAATGTCTTAAACTTCAAATCATTTTTAAAAAGATCCTGTAGTTCCTAAGTAAGTCCTATTAGTGCAAGCATTTAGAGCACTGGAGATTCACAGAAAAAATTAAGAGAAACAGTGGGTGTGGCAACAGCGATGTGATGTAAGCACACTGTAATGAGTGTGAGAGGAGAAAGAGGAGGGCGGGGTTTCAGAGCTGCAGAGAGAGGCAGCGAATCAGGGTGTCTGTGGAGGGAGTGGCCGGTGTTTCCGTTCCTGGTCCACTAAAGGTTGATCGATGGACCAGATTAGCAGGGTGGGGGATTGAAAGCTGAATGAGGAAGTGATTTCCTCACAGGAAACCGGGCAGGAACCAAGCCACTGAATAAAACATAAGCCAATGATATTTATATTTAACTTGCCAAACACCTTAAAGAGTTAAAGGAAAACAGGTTTTACAGTCAGCGGATCTTCTACAGCCCAGGAAGGAAGAGTTTCTGGTGTTAATAACTATCCTCTGTATACGTTACATTTTATTAGCTGGTACGAAATACAGCACAAAAAACAATATGACAACATCAGAAGACTAGAGTTTCATAAAATAGATCAGTTCTTTCTTTTTATTTTTTATTTTTATTTTTTATTGAAGATTTTTTTCTTTAACAATATAACAAAGCACAAAAAAACATGACAAATATAAACATAGATAAACATACCGTATGTTTCGCCCTATAAGACGCACCTAGGATTTGGGGGAAGAAAATAAAAAAAAATATATATATTTTAAACCAAAAACGCACCATTACACACAGTGTGGCATTCCCCTATCCCATTCCCATAGGCCGTGTGGGATGCCCCCATTCCATAGACAGTGTAGCATGCCCCCATCCCATTCCCCGTATACCTATTGGCTGTGTGGCATCCCCCTCTCCCCATTCCCATAGGCTGTGTGGCATCCACCTCTCCCCCCATTCCCATTGGCTGTGTGGCATCCCCCCTCCCCCCATTAGTATAGGCTGTGTGGCATCCCCCTCTCCCCATTCCCATAGGCTGTGTGGCATCCCCCTCTCCCCATTCCCATAGGCTGTGTGGCATCCCCATCCCCCCATTCCCATAGGCTGTGTGGCATCCCCCTCCCCCCATTTCCATAGGCTATGTGGCATCCCCCTCTCCCCATTTCCATAGGCTGTGTGGCATCCCCCTCTCCCCCCCCCCCATTCCCATAGGCTGTGTGGCATCCCCCTCTCCCCATTTCCATAGGCTGTGTGGCATCCCCCTCTCCCCCCCCCCATTCCCATTGGCTGTGTGGCATCCCCCTCTCCCCATTTCCATAGGCTGTGTGGCATCCCCCTCTCCCCATTCCCATAGGCTGTGTGGCATCCCCCTCTCCCCATTCCCATAGGCTGTGTGGCATCCCCCTCCCCCCATTCCCATAGGCTGTGTGGCATCCCCCTCTCCCCATTCCCATAGGCTGTGTGGCATCCCCCTCCCCCCATTCCCATAGGCTGTGTGGCATCCCCCTCTCCCCATTTCCATAGGCTGTGTGGCATCCCCCTCTCCCCATTCCCATAGGCTGTTTGGCATCCCTCTCCCCCCATTAGTATAGGCAGTGTGGCCCCTCTCCCCCCATTCCCACCCCCCTCCCCCCATTAGTATAGGCAGGCGCCATGTATATATAAAAAAAAAGTTAAACTCACCTGTCCGCTGACACCGCTGCGCCGAGCGGCCGGCTCCGTGAATGGGGTGGGCGTGGCCTGTGCCGCAGCTGGCTCTGTCCCGGCCCCGCCGCTGCGATCGCTGTCTTTTCAGGCAGCGATGACAGAGGGGGGGCCAGAGACAGAGCCCCTGCCGCTCCTCCATCTGCTGTTCCTGGGCACATGCGAGCACGAAGGTCCGGGCAGTGGGTGGGCGTGGCCTGCACCGGTGCAGGCCACGCCCACCCACTGCCCGGACCTTCGTGCTCGCGTGTGCTCTGAGCCCGGAAGAGGCAGCAGATGGAGGAGCGGCAGGGGCTCTGTCTCTGGCCCCGCCTGAAAAGACAGCGATCGCAGCGGCGGGGCCGGGACAGAGCCCCCCGCCGCTCCTCTGGCCTCTCGCAGCGTGGCACACAACGCGGGAGCGCCGGGAACGGGTGAGTTTTTTTTTTTTACATTCGCCTGATAAGGCGCACGGACATTTTTCCCCCACTTTTGGGGAAAAATGAACAAAAACCCTGTTTAAAAAGAAAGAAAAGAACGTCCATAGGAATGTATGGGAGAGCGTCAGGTAGCGAGAAGTAATATGTGGCGCTGTGAAAGGCTGAACGCCGGCGCTGTTCGCTGAGGCTGTGAAAATGATGAATCAGACGCTACATGGCGCTATCCCAGTCGCTAAACAGATTCCGCTTGATAAATGTGTAATTGCGTGCCGTGTTTGGCGTTCACCTGCCGCTACCTGATTACTACCTGACGCTATCCCTTCATGAATAAGGGCCTAAGGTTCGATTAGAACGCTGTCATTTTTTCCACAATTGGATTTTTCTATTTTCATCTTGTTTTTGTTGCTCTCCAGATTTATTATTTAGCCAGTTTTTCTTTCTTTTTATCTCTGCTGCTGTCTGCAGTAACTTTCCGTTTCCCATTTTCTCTTCTGTACAGCTTTGTGTGTTTCAAGCAGAACAAAACCTAGGATTTCCACTATCCCCCAGTCTCTTTCTTACCCCGGGGGCATCTCAACTGGGGATGCCCCGCTATGTGAAACCCCCCCATTTTACCTGTCAAAATGTACTTTTCCCAGTCCCATGGGTCATGCACAGACTCTCATCCAATCAGCGTGTTTGGCAACGAGAACCTGGATCGGGAGCATCCCTGGGCACCCAGCCTATCTGAATGGCTATCCAAGGGAGCGTGTCTCATTCTGGAAATGCTAAGAAGGAGGGAAAAGGTGGGTATTGTGGCGACCCAGGAGACGTTTCACACAGTGGGGCATGCGCCAAGGGAAGGACTTTTAGACTCCAGGGTTGGCCACTAAGGGTTTTATTCCGCTTTAATATATATATATATATATATATATATATATATATATATATATATATCGCTTTGTTACTGGTGGATACATGCTAAAAAACAGACTTTAATCAAACAGCCTCAGGTGCCCTGGGCATTTTTGTGTGAGGCTGTTTTTTGATGAATATGTTGTGAGTCGGTCGCACTGACCAGTAGCTAACATGTGCTCCCATACAGCACTGTACTGGTCCAATAGCGACTCTTCACAATGTATTCACCATTGCAGCACAGCGACCCACGGCTGAGCACAGCGACTACTAACGGGCGCTCTGAAATAACTGCTACAGACGCTCATCTGTCGCTACCTGTCGCTAGTAATGAATCAGCCTGCCCGGCTCACTGGACTAAAGCCAAATGCTCTAGCAGCTGAGCTATGAGAAAGCAAGCTATACTTATAATGTAACAACACTGAAGCCATGTTCCAGAATACGGGTCAGTATGTTTCTCCTCTTGTCCTGCAGTCTCTCTTCTCTTATCCCAGCCAGCCAGCAAAGACACACACACAGGCCCTTATTTAAGAAGGGATAGCGTCAGGTAGCGGCTGGTTAATGAGAGGTAGCGACAGGTAAGCGACTGGTGAACGCCGGACACGGCACGCAATTACACATTTATCAAGCAGAATCTGTTTAGCGACTGGGATATCGCCATGTAGCGTCTGATTCATCATTTTCACAGCCTCAGCGAACAGTGCCGGCGTTCAGCCTTGCACAGCGCCAGGTATGACCTCTCGCTACCTGTCGCTCTCCCATACATTTCAATGGACGATCCTTTTCTTCTCTTTAAACATTTTTTTTTTTTTTTTCAAAAAAATCACAAATAATTCTGTGACCTCTTCTGGCATTGAAAAAGCAGTTTTTTCATAATTTTTTTATTTTTTATATATTTCCTCAGAAATGACATTACAGGTCTGCCATTAAAGTGTTCAAGTTACAATGTGGTTACAATGTAATTCCATATGTTGTCGCTTTGTTACTAGTGGATAGATGCTGGAAAACAGACTTTAATCACACAGCCTCGTGCGCTCTGGGCTACAAACAAATATTTTTCAGCGCCAGAGATTTGTGAGGCTGTTTTTTTGCTGAATATGGAGTCGGTCGCTATGAGCAGTCGCTAACATGCACTCCCATACAGCGCTGTACTGGTCAAATAGTGACTCATCACAATGTATTCAACATTACCGAACAGCGACTGAGTCGCTATAAAGTAGCGACTCGCGGCCGAGCACTGCGACTACTAGCGGGCGCTCTGAAAATGCCTGCTACAGACGCTCATCTGCCGCTAATGATGAATCAGCCTGCCCATATCCATCTCCTCAGCGCTGTGCTCCTTACATACGGTAGCAGTGGCAGGGAGACGTTCTACCGTTCACGTATTGCCTTCTTATTACTATATTTACTCACATTGAAAGTACATTTTAAATCTCTGATCCAAGCTAAATTTCGTGATAGTGATCCTTTAATGTAAAAAACATGCAAGAGTACAAACTCTCCCAGTGCTGAATCAACCTTAGCATGTAAAAAACTTCTTCTGTAACAAGCTAATGAAGATATGTTTGTCAATCTGATTGCTACATCGGCAGCATGACACTTGTTCCATTAACACTCGTGTTGACAGGTGCTTGCACGGCGTGATACGGGCAAGCTGATTCATTACTAGTGTCAGCTATTGGCAGATGAGCATCTGTACAGAGGCGCTTATAGAGACCACTAGTAGAGGCTGTGATCGGCTATCAGGCGCTGTAACAGAGCGTCCCATTCGCTGTAGTAACCTGGCCGGCATTGATGAATGAGATGTTGGGCGTTCTAACACCAGTACAGTGTTGCAGCGAGCGAGAGGTAGCGCCAGCTTATTGCGACCGACTCTCAGCGGCTCTCGCCATATTCAACAAAAAAACTGACTCACACAGAGCGTAGACGCTCTGGATCTGGTTGCTATAGCATAGAGCGCCAGACGCTGTGTGATTAAAGTCTGTTTCTGAACACATATCCACCAGTAACAAAGCGAAAACACATGGAATGGCATTGTATAACACTGTGACATTAAGGCCCTTATTTATGAAGGAATAGCGACAGGTAGCGACAGTTGAGCGACCGGTAATAACGGGCCCCGCCACGAGAACGCCGGCTCCCCACCACAATCACACATTTATCAAGCCAATCCTGCTTAGCGACTGAGATAGCGCCAGATAGCCACTCATTCATCATTATTCCAGCCTCAGCCCACAGCGCCAGCGTCCGACCTTGAACAGCGACAGGTATGACCTCTCGCTACCTGGCGCTCTCCAATGCATTTCAATGGAACAATCTTTAAATATTAATAATTAATTGTTATTAATGTTTTTTTTTTTTTTGTTTTTTTTTTAAATGTGAAAAACCCTGTGACCACTCCTGCCGTTTTAGATAATTTTTTTAAGGTAAAAAAAAATTGTGCAGAATTGATATTACAGGTCTGATATTAATGTATTCATATTACTAAATTCTTAAAAAAATATTTTTTTTTTGGTTTCCAAAAATATGGTGGTTAACTACTTTTAACACATCGCCACCAGCGCTCTGGGGTTTAAACAAGCATTTCACAGCGCGAGAATTTTTTGAGCGTGATTTTTTGATGAATATGGTGGAAGCCGGTCGCTCTGACCATTCGCTATCATGCGCTTCCATACAGCGCGGAACCTGTCAAATAGCGACTCGTAACCCCGTATTCAACATTACTGCACACCGACTCAGTCGCTATCAACAACCGAACAATGGCCAAGCACAGCGACTACTAGCGGGCGCTGTGAAAATACTGCTACAGTCGCTCAACTGTCGTTACCTGCCGCTATTAATGAATCGGCCTCTAACTCTTTAATGCCAGACCTGTAATGAAAATTCTGCATAAAAATATAAAAAATCAAAAAAGTTTTCTAAAGTTACTTTTTCTAGGCCAGGAGAGGTCACACAATTATTTGAGAAAAAAAATAAATAAATAAAAAAAAAAAAAAACCCTGTTTAAACAGAAGAAAAGAAACGTCCATCCAAATCTATCGGAGCGCGAAAGGTGGCGACAGGTAATACCTGGCTCTGGAAGCTAGAGCGCCGGCGCTGTACGCTGAGCCGTCTGTAATGATGAATCGGACGCTACATGGCGCTGTTAGAGTCGCTCACCAGAATCGCCTTCATAAATGTGGTATTGCGTGCAGCGCCCGGCGTTCACCAGACGCTGCCTGCCGCTACGAGGCGCTACCTGGCGCTATCCTTTCACGAATTACCCCCAAAGTAAGACAAGCTATAATACGAATACGAATACTTTATTGACCGCCAAGTAAGTACAGGATACATACAAGGAATGCTTTTTGAAAGGGAGGTCCCCTGTTAGAGCTATAAACATTAAATATAAAATTAAACATTTTTACATATTATACATTTTAACATTTGAACATATTTACATATGATATTGGTGGTAACTCAGTGACATGGTAGAGACAGGAAGTTCCCGGCAGATTATTCATTGGTGATTATTTAGCACCTTAACGGCTAGAGGAAAATATCAATTTCTAGTTCTACACCCTAAGAAGGAAATATCACCAGGGACTATGTCCAAATGTGTTTCACAAGTTCGGTGGGTTTTGGTCCGCTTTAAATACACTGGCCAGTGATCAAATAAGAAAATGGAGCGTGAGTGGCATATTAAAGTGGACCAAAACCCGTCAGTTTTTTAAATTTTGTTTTTACTTAAAAAACTATTGGGCAACATGCCCCAGAAATGAAAGTTAATTTTTTTTTTACCTCCGATGCTCCTTTGCGGCATAGCGTCCTTTTCTTGTTGTGCCGCCATCTTGGATTTTCTTGTCTTCGGAAGAGATCCTTTGACCTCTTCCTTTCACAAATCTCGCACATTCCCAGTAGGTATAGGAAGCACCGCTTACATAGGGAGCGAGTGGCATTTCGCTGGCGGCGCTACTGCGCATGCGCTTTTTATGACCGATGACTAAGCGTGCGCGCTTCCGAGAGAGGAGGATAGCAATGAAGAGGCCACGTCCACCCCGATGACATCACAAAGAGAGAAACGAAAGTGAAATCCCGCAATCGCAAAAGACAGAAGAGAAATGAAATGTGCGTGTAAGGAGGAGAGACGCCAGTCAAGCCCACGTCTAAGAGTTAGAGGGCGGAACTTCCGGCCACGGACTTTGAAGATAACGGGCGCTGCAAGGGTCGTCCAAAGGTAAGTCTCTCTTCATGTTTTATTGTTTAAAGGCCACTCATTTTAGTGGGTTTTGGTCCCCTTTAAATGAGTAAATCTAAACTTATGCCCTTATTCATCAAGCGATAGCGCCAGGTAGTGTCTGACGAGCGCCAGGTAGCGGCAGCTAACGGCGACTACCGACTCAAGTACGCCCGCGGCGGTCACAATGACGCATTTATCAAGCAAAATGAGGCTAGCGCCGGCGAGAGCGACGGCTAGCGCGGCATTCATCATGAAGCCGCCTGGACCGAACAGCGCCGCTGCAAATTCCCTCACAGCGCCAGGTATGAGCTGTCGCTCCCTGGCGATGTCCAATGCATTTCAATGGAGCAAGCTATAATTAATCATAATTAATTGGTATTAATTTTTTAATTTTTTTTTTTAATGTCAAAAAATCGGAGAACACTTCTGCAATGTTAGGAATTATTTTTAAGTCAAAAAATTTAAAAAAAAAAAAAAAAGCAGAATTGATCTAACAGGTCTGAGATTAATGTATTCATATAACAAAATGATTCTTAAAACATGTATAATGTTACATTCAAAAAATATGGTTGTTTAGGGGTTAAAAACTAGTTAATACACATCGCCGCCAGCGCTCTGGGGTTTAAACAAGGAATGGACAGCGACAGCACATTCGGAGCGTGATTTTTTGATGAATATGAAGCTAGCCGTTCGCTCTGGCCATTCGTTGTCAGTCGCTCACATACAACGCTGGACCTGTGAAACAGCGACCCCCCAGCCAGTATTCAACATTACCGCACACCGACTGAGTCGCTGTCATCAAGCTAACGCCGGCCAAGCACAGCGAATACTGGCTGGCGCTGAAAAAATCACGCTACAGTCGCTCATCTGTCGCTACCTGGCGCTATTGATGAATCGGCCTCCCAGCTGAAGCGCCCTTTGCTGCAAATAAGCCGTATCTGCCCTCTAACCGGCTTATTACTAACCTTTAAAGCATCTCCTATACCGGGATGCCCTGCTGTGAGAAACCCCCTGGGTCCCAACAAAACTCACCTATTCTTAGAGGCCGATTCATTAACAGCGGCAGGTAGCGACAGATGAGCGACAGTAGCGGCATTTTCAGAGCGCCCGCTAGTAGTCGCTGTGCTTGGCCGTTGTTCAGTAGTTGATAGCGACTCAGTCGGTTTGCCGTAATGTTGAATATTGGGTGAGGAGTCGCTATTTGACAGGTTCAGCGCTGTATGGGAGCGCATGATAGCGACTGGCCCTAGCGACCGGCTCCCCCCATATTCATTAAAAAATCACGCTCAAAAAATTCTCGCGCTGTGAAATGCTTGTTTAAACCCCAGAGCGCTGGCGGCGATGGGTTAAAAGTAGTTTTTTAACCCCCAAACAACCATATTTTTGAAAACCAAAAAAAACAAGTTTTTTAAATAATTTAGTAATATGAATACATTAATATCAGACCTGTAATATCAATTCTGTAAATTTTTTTTTTTCCCCTAAAAAAAATTATCTAAAATGGCAGAAGTGGTCACAGAATTTTTCACATAAAAAAACAATTAATTATTAATATTTAAAGATTGTTCCATTGAAATGCATTGGAGAGCGCCAGGTAGCGAGAGGTCATACCTGTCGCTGTTCAAGGTCGGACGCTGGCGCTGTGGGCTGAGGCTGGAATAATGATGAATAAGTGGCTATATGGCGCTATCTCAGTTGCTAAGCAGGATTGGCTTGATAAATGTGTGATTGTGGTGGGGAGCCGGCGTTCTCGTGGCGGGGCCCGTCATTACCGGACGCTCACCAGTCGCTACCTGTCGCTATTCCTTCATAAATAAGGGCCTTAGTATACATCACGTCCCGTTCCGAAAGATATCCTTACACATGGGTTATTCTTCTTCAGATGTCACGTGACTACAGAGCAGAAAAAGTGGCCCCTCCCGGCCTATATATACCGAGGCACCTCCCACAGAACCGCAGATTTTCTCTGCAGTCGCGGACTGTCAGGACGAGAAAGTGGCTCTCTCTTTTCAGGCAGGTGAGCGGGGTCTTTGACCCTATGGACCTATTGAGCTATTCCCCACCCGATTCTGTCCTTGTTTTACTGCCTCCCAGCCTCGGCTGTAGCGTTCGGGTGATGGTAGACAGCACCATATTTAGGTCCCAAGGAGCTAGGCTCCTCCGCAACTCCCCCACCAAAGGGTAGACGGTTCAGGCCATGGTGAGCCTTATGGGATGCCCTGCCCGCATTCGTGCCTGTCACTCCCTTTCCCTCTATAGTGGTCCGGACCGCGGTCTCCCCTTGTTCCTCTGTGTCTCACAGGGAAAGGGGGGGGGGGGGGGGTGTTCATTGTATCTGAGGTATCTTGTATTGTGTGGCACATTTAATTCTGGGCTCTGGCTTATGCGGAGCGCTTTAGAAATGATCCCTGTCTGATTGGTTGCACTGGTTTTCTTTTTTGTTACTTCGCGCTGCTGTACACCACTTGGCTTGAAGCGGCGACATTTACCTCAGAAGCGTTGGAGCAGCCATTGGCTGTCCTGCTCACGTGGGCACGTCTTCTCGCGCTCTTCGGAGGGTGGTGGGCAGGGTGGGTGACACATTTTGCTTCACTCCTCCGCGGCACGCCCCTGGAGGTATATGTCCGGGCGCCATCTTGTCTCGGCGGTCGTTCCGTGTGCGGTCTGTAAGTGCCCTCGCGGGCAATTTTTTATCTTTTACTATATTATGCTGGTGCTTACGGGATCTTTTTCTGTCTTATAGGCCTATAGAATCAGTGGTTTCTCCCGGACTTTACTTTCATTAAGGGGATATTGTGTAATATATAAAATCCTCCCACTTCCCTTGCGGTGCATTGGGGGCATCCCGGGTTTGCTTTGGCATTATTCCCATTTGGCCTTGCGAGCCATAATAATCACCATATGGAGGCTTCTCAAGACATTGAGTCCGGGGGTTCCTTCGGGACAAGGCCAGTTCTGTACTGATTGTGGGGTTTCCCCTGTACCTGGAGACATCAAGGTCTGTCTCTCCTGCGCCCGGCAGACTGTTGCGCGGTTGTCTGTGATGCCCCTGCTGAGGGCCGCCTCCCCTGAGGCCTTGGCTACTCCCTCTCTCTTGCATTCGGCTCCGGTTGTGGCACATGCTTCTGGGATGCCCAATCTGTTTTTGCTACTAGATTGGCCGATCTGGAGAGACGGATGGGTGGTTATGAGCCGCGCAAGGCTATTGGCAAGACACGGCATTTGATTGATAATTCCAATGTTTGCCCCATGACTTCTGAAGCGCTGGAAGACATTGTTGGTTTTTCCCCGGAGGGGGAATTATTCTCTGAGTCTGAATCTGAGGATCAGAATAGGTCTTTTGATGAGCCAAGGTCTGGGTCCAGGCCTTGGGATGCAGCTGATACTGATAGGCTACTTGCCCATCTGTTTGAGGTGCTTGAAATTGCTCCCCCACAGCAGCAGGGAGAATTATTTTGTGCGGCTAAACCACGCTGGGAATTCCCGGCTCAGGCTCATTTTAATAATCTCATTTTACATGAATGGGAAAAACCCAGTAGGCTTCCAGGTGTACCTAAAAGCTGGGACAAGAGGTATCCCTTTCCCATGGATACCGCTAAATTATGGTGTTCCCCACCTGAGGTTGAGGCACCAATTCTGGGACTATCTCATACCTCTGTGCTGCACTCCCCTGATACTACCACCTTAAAAGATGTGGAAGACCGGCACATTGATCAGCTGGCTACACATGGTTTTGCCTGTGCGGTGTTTGCATCTGCTATTACTACTGTGGCAATTGTATGTTGATGTATTTATCTGGCTTATGTATTGTGAGGAATTTACTTCTTATGTCCTTGCTGCCCTAGAGGATGCCATTAGAATGTGTGCCAGAACCTCTGCCCTGCTGGTTGCCTTATGCCATTCTGTTTGGCTGCGCCAATGGATGGCTGATATTGCTGCTAAGAAGGCTCTTACGGGGGCCCCTTTAAAAGGTCTGCGCCTTTTTGAAGAACGTCTGGATCTGTTTGCCAAGGAAGGTAAGCTGCCTCAGCTCAAGAAGCCGCTCAGGCCCTTTCGGGGGTCCAGGGTTGCTCTTTCCCCCTTTTATTTTCCCAGAAGAGGAAGGGGAGCTCCCCCCGCGGGAGGCCGTGGTGAGTCCTGGGGCAGAGGCAGAGGACGTGGTAGACCCGGTCCTTCCTGGGGTGCTAAGCCAAAATCCTCTCCCAAACCACCGCAGGCATGAAAGGGCGCCCTCACCCATCCAGGTGGGGGGACGGCTTCGTTTTTTTGCTCACATCTGGAGACGTCTTGTCTCAGACCGGTGGATTCAGGAGGTAGTCTCCTCCGGTTACAAGATAGATTTTATAGTCTGGCCGCCCCCAAGATTCATAAATTCACGGAGGGCTCAGGACCCCCTGTCAGCTCAGTGCGTGTGCTTGGCTGTCCAAAATCTACTGGAATTGGGGGTCATTTGTCCGGTCCCTCTGGGGGAAAGGGGCATGGGCTATTATTCCAATCTTTTCACTGTTCCAAAAAAGGACAGATCAGTCAGGCCTATCCTGGATTTAAAGCTCCTCAACAAATTTGTCAAATTCATTTCGCATGGAGACTCTGCGTTCTGCCATAAATTCCCTTCGTCCAGGGGACTTCCTGGCCTCTATAGACATAAAAGATGCTTACCTTCATGTGCCTATTTTTGCAGGCCATCAAAAATTTCTCCGGTTCGCAGTGGAAGATCAGCATTACCAGTTTGTGGCTCTGCCATTCGGTCTTACCGCGGCTCCCAGGGTGTTTACCAAGGTTTTGGCAGGAGTTATGGCTCTGTTGAGATCTCAGGGTATTCACATTCTTCCTTATCTGGACGACATTCTTGTAGTTTCCCAAACTTTGTAACAAGCAGAGTTGGATGTTCAGAAGAGTGCAGCTTTTTCTGGGCATGACTCTGGATAACTCTCGGTTCAAGGTCTTTCTCCCTCAGCTGAAGATAGAGGGTCTTCAAACACAGCTCCTTCTGTCTTGCTCTCATCCGTCCATCAGACAGGCTATGCAGTTGGTGGGTCTGATGGTGTCCAACTTCGAGGCTGTCCCTTACGCTCAGTTTCACACGAGGCCTCTCCAGGTTCATGTCTTGTCAGTATGGGATCGGGACCCTGGGTTCCTGGATCAGGTATTTGTTCTGTCACCTCTGGTCAGGAGGTCTTTGTCATGGTGGCTGGACTCAAGGAATCTGCTAGTGGACAGATCCTTTCTGACACCCTGCTGGGAGGTGGTCACCATGGATGCCAGCCTGACAGGTTGGGGGGGCTTTTGGAGGTCCCTGAAATTCCAGGGGCAGTGGGGTCCTCAGGAGGCCCATGCTCCAATCAACATTCTGGAACTGAGGGCAGTGAGGTTAGTGCTTTACCAGATGACCATGCACCTTCGGGGTCTGGCGGTTCAGATCTGCTCAGACAACAAGACAGTGGTTGCTTACATCAATCATGAGGGAGGAACCAGGAGCAAGAGGGCTCTCAAGGAAGTATCCCTGATTCTGTCCTGGGCAGAGGATTATGTTTCCTGCATATCAGTGGTGTACATTCCGGGGGTGGAGAATCTGGAAGCAGACTCTCTAAGCAGGGGGCCTCTCGCATGAGCGAGTGGTCCCTCAGCAACAGGGTGTTTCACTCTCTGTGTCTCCGTTGGGGCCAGCCGGATGTGGATCTCTTTGCGTCACGCCTCAATCACAAGCTTTCAGCCTTTGTATCCCTGTCACAGGATCCACTGGCCCTGGCAGTAGATGCTCTGGCAATGTCCTGGGAGAGCTTTCAGCTCCTTTATGTTTTTCCTCCGTTTCCTCTGCTGGGCAAGGTGTTGTGCAAAATAGCCCAGGAGGGAGTGCCAGCCATTCTGATGGCCCCGTGTTGGCCAAGAAGAATTTGGTTCGCAGAAATCGTACAGTTGGCAGTAGATCAGTTCGTCCTGCCCCTGGTGCCAGACCTGCTTACTCAGGGGCGGCTCCGTCACCCCAATTTACAAACGCTGGCTTTGACGGCCTGGCTGCTGAAGCCTCCATCTTGATGGAAAAGGGATTGTCGGCCTCTGTAGTTAATACCATGATCAGAGCTAGGTAGAAGTCTTCCTCTACCATTTACTATAGGGTTTGGCGTGCTTACATTGACTGGTGTGAGTCTAGGTCACTTCCATGTAGAGTGTTCTCTATTCCCAGGATATTGGAATGCTCACAAAATGGCTTGGACATGGGTTTTCAGCTTAGTACTCTGAAAGGTCTTGTTTCTGCTCTGGCTGTTATCTTCCAGAGATCTTTTGCTCAGCATCACCTGGTTAAGACTTTCTTTCAAGGTGTTACTCATTTGCGTCCTCCGCACAAGCCCATGTTACCTGTTTGGGATTTGAACCTGGTTTTGTCTACCATGCAAGGGTCTCCTTTTGAACCTTTGCAGGATGCGGCTTTGTCCACTCTCACTGTCAAGGTAGCTTTTTTGGTGGCTAATACCTCAGTCAGGCGTGTTTCTGAATTGGCTGCGCTTTCCATCAAGCCTCCTTATTTTGAGAGACACAGGACAAGGTGGTGTTTCACTTCAAGCCAGATTTTCTGCCTAAGGTAGTGTCTGCTTTTCATCTCAATCAGGACATTGTGTTGCCTTCTTTGTGCCCTAACCCTAGTAACCCCAAGGGAAGGATGTTACACTCTCTTGATGTTGTTAGGGCTGTGAAATTCTATTTGGTGGCTACTGAACCCTTCAGGAAGACTGATGCTTTCTTTGTGATTCCGTCTGGTCCTAAGAAGGGCCAGGCTCCTGCTAAATCCACTATCAGCAAGTGGATCCGTCAGGCTGTGATTCAGGCCTATTCTGCTAAGGGAAAGAAATCTCCTTTCCACCTTACGCTCATTCTACTCGTGCTATTGGTGCCTCTTGGGCTTTTCAGTACCAAGCTTCTGTTAAACAAGTTTGCAAGGCCGCAACTTGCTCTTCTGTTCATACTTTTTGTAAGTTTTACAAGGTTGATGTTAAGGCCTCAGCTGATGCTGCTTTTGGCAGCAAAGTTCTGCAGGCGGCAGTGGTTTAGACTGCTTGCTGTTGGTTTTGGGGATCCCACCCTACCTTACGGACACTACTATTGGATATCCCATGTGTAAGGATATCTTTCGGAACGGGACGGAATGTACACTAAGAATAATACAATTCTGTGATTATTCACCTGTAGAATTGATATTATGAGTGTACATCCCGTCCCGTTCCGCCCTTGTTGTTCTTGTTACCTCTTTATGGTGATTGTTGATTATTTCTCCCGGCTTCTGTTAACTGCTTTTTAAATACTGGGGTTCTGTGGGAGGTGCCTCGGTATATATAGGCCGGGAGGGGCCACTTTTTCTGCTCTGCAGTCACGTGACATCTGAAGATGAATAACCCATGTGTAAGGATATCTTTTGGAACGGGACAGGATGTACACTCATAATATCAATTCTACAGGTGAGTAATCACAGAATTGCATTTTTTCAATGGCTCACTCGGCGATGTAAACAATGGGAAGCGAGAGTGGCCAAATACCCAGCATCTTTTGGCTCATGCGCACTTTGCCATTCACATGTAAAGCGCTACGGAAGTTGATGGCACTATATAAAGTACCTTTTTATTAGGGCAGGTCCTCACTATGTGGTGACCTGTCCTAGTTTCCTAGGCGACCCGCCTCTGTGAAAATTTAGATTATATTGACAAAATTTATTGTGGGAGGGGGTTTGGAAATTGCTGGTCCATCAATTTTGATACAATCGATTTTTTTAGGGGATTTAGGTCCAATCCCACATACAACACGGACCTAGCTTTTAGAGATGAGCGAACTTTTGAAAAATTCGATTCGCCGAATTTTCCGACAAAAATCGTTTCGATCCAAATTTATTCGCGACGAATCGCTATGAAAAACGGCTATTTCTGAGCCTCCTAGAGCCTCAATAGGGTTGTAAACCATTCTGCCTTGCTGTAACACGCACAGGATGCGTGCTGGGTTAGTTAAATAATACTTTGAATAAATATCACATGCAGATCAGAGGCATCGCTAATAGAATCGCAGCGTGGCACAATTGCAGAGAGTTGAAGTGGCATCACTATGAGGGGCAGGAGCCCAAACATTGCTTTAAAGAGACACTGGAGTTGGCAGCAGCAGGAGCCCATAAATTCGATGAATCACACCCTGGAGTTGGCAGCAGCAGCAGCAGGAGCCCAAACATCACTTTAAAGAGACACTGGGGTTGGCTTCAGGAGCCCAAAAATTGGATGAATCACACCCTGGAGTTGGCAGCAGCAGCAGCAGCAGCAGCAGCAGGAGCCCAAACATTACTTTAAAGAGACACTGGGGTTGGCTTCAGGAGCCCAAAAATTGGATGAATCACACCCTGGAGTTGGCAGCAGCAGCAGGAGCCCAAATATTACTTTAAAGAGACACTGGGGTTGGCTTCAGGAGCCCAAAAATTGGATGAATCACACCCTGGAGTTGGCAGCAGCAGCAGCAGGAGCCCAAATATTACTTTAAAGAGACACTGGGGTTGGCTTCAGGAGCCCAAAAATTGGATGAATCACACCCTGGAGTTGGCAGCAGCAGCAGCAGGAGCCCAAACATTACTTTAAAGAGACACTGGAGTTGGCTTCAGGAGCCCAAAAATTGGATGAATCACACCCTGGAGTTGGCAGGAGTTGGCAGCAGCAGCAGCAGGAGCCCAAATATTACTTTAAAGAGACCCTGGGGTTGGCTTCAGGAGCCCAAAAATTGGATGATTCACACCCTGGAGTTGGTAGCAGCAGCAGCAGGAGCCCAAACATTACTTTAAAGAGACACTGGGCTTGGCTTCAGGAGCCCAAAAATTGGATGAATCACACCCCGGAGTTGGCAGCAGCAGCAGCAGCAGCAGGAGCCCAAACATTACTTTAAAGAGACACTGGGGTTGGCTTCAGGAGCCCAAAAATTGGATGAATCACACCCTGGAGTTGGCAGCAGCAGCAGCAGGAGCCCAAACATTACTTTAAAGAGACACTGGGGTTGGCTTCAGGAGCCCAAAAATTGGATGAATCACACCCTGGAGTTGGCGGCAGCAGCAGCAGGAGGCGAAATATTACTTTAAAGAGACACTGGGGCTGGCTTCAGGAGCCCAAAAATTGGATGAATCACACCCTGGAGTTGGTAGCAGCAGCAGCAGGAGCCCAAACATTACTTTAAAGAGACACTGGAGTTGGCTTCAGGAGCCCAAAAATTGGATGAATCACACCCTGGAGTTGGCAGGAGTTGGCAGCAGCAGCAGCAGGAGCCCAAATATTACTTTAAAGAGACACTGGAGTTGGCTTCAGGAGCCCAAAAATTGGATGATTCACACCCTGGAGTTGGCAGCAGCAGCAGGAGCCCAAATATTACTTTAAAGAGACACTGGGGTTGGCTTCAGGAGCCCAAAAATTGGATGAATCACACCCTGGAGTTGGCAGCAGCAGCAGCAGGAGCCCAAAAATTACTTTAAAGAGACACTGGGGTTGGCTTCAGGAGCCCAAAAATTGGATGAATCACACCCTGGAGTTGGCAGCAGCAGCAGGAGCCCAAACATTACTTTAAAGAGACACTGGGGTTGGCTTCAGGAGCCCAAAAATTGGATGAATCACACCCTGGAGTTGGCAGCAGCAGCAGCAGGAGCCCAATCATTACTTTAAAGAGACACTGGAGTTGGCTTCAGGAGCCCAAAAATTGGATGAATCACACCCTGGAGTTGGCAGGAGTTGGCAGCAGCAGCAGCAGGAGCCCAAATATTACTTTAAAGAGACCCTGGGGTTGGCTTCAGGAGCCCAAAAATTGGATGAATCACACCCTGGAGTTGCAAGCAGCAGCAGGAGCCCAAACATTACTTTAAAGAGACACTGGGGTTGGCTTCAGGAGCCCAAAAATTGGATGAATCACACCCTGGAGTTGGCAGCAGCAGCAGCAGGAGCCCAAACATTACTTTAAAGAGACACTGGGGTTGGCTTCAGGAGCCCAAAAATTGGATGAATCACACCCTGGAGTTGGCAGCAGCAGCAGCAGCAGGAGCCCAAAAATACACTGGAGTTGGCTTCAGGAGCCCAAAAATTGGATGAATCACACCCTGGAGTTGGCAGCAGCAGGAGCCCAAATATACACTGGAGTTGGCTTCAGGAGCCCAAAAATTGGATGAATCACACCCTGGAGTTGGCAGCAGCAGCAGCAGGAGCCCAAACATTACTTTAAAGAGACACTGGGGTTGGCTTCAGGAGCCCAAAAATTGGATGAATCACACCCTGGAGTTGGCAGCAGCAGCAGCAGGAGCCCAAACATTACTTTAAAGAGACACTGGGGTTGGCTTTAGGAGCCCAAAAATTGGATGAATCACACCCTGGAGTTGGCAGCAGCAGCAGCAGGAGCCCAAATATACACTGGAGTTGGCTTCAGGAGCCCAAAAATTGGATGAATCACACCCTGGAGTTGGCAGGAGTTGGCAGCAGCAGCAGCAGGAGCCCAAATATTACTTTAAAGAGACCCTGGGGTTGGCTTCAGGAGCCCAAAAATTGGATGAATAACACCCTGGAGTTGGCATCAGCAGGAGCCCAAAAATTGGCCTAAAGACATAAATATGTTTTGCACCATTTGGAAAGTGTAAAACGTGGCACCATGCTGAATCTAGTCGCATGCATCAGGCATTGGTGGGTGGAAATCCTGGCTGATCCATCCCTGATTCATTTTGACAAAGGTGAGTCTCTCCACATTTTTAGTTGACAGACGAGTTCTCCTCGCTGTAACTATGGCCCCCGCCGCACTAAACACCCGCTCAGATGGCACGCTACTTGCCGGGCAGGACAGCTTTTCCAGGGCAAACTCTGCTAGTTGCGGCCACAAATCAAGTTTGGCTGCCCAGAAGTCCAGCGGATCCTCAAGGTGTGTTGGCATGGTCATGTCAAAGTATGACATGACCTGCTGGTTCAGGTCCTGCTCCAGGTCTTCCTGCTGCTCATGAGTAGCCTCACTATGCGGGTGTAGAAAGCTACTCATTAGCGACTGAAGACTGAGGCTGCTGCTGATGGAGCTGCTGCTGCTGCTCCTGCCAACCCCCCCCAGCGGCCATGGCAGTGGAAGGTGAGCGCAGAGGTCCCCTCGAGTCAGACCTGCGAGAGTATGGACCATGGCGCAGATAGGCATCGGCCAACTGCCTACGTAGAATGTCTTTGTAGTAGTTCAGTTTGTCCTCCCTCTCGGTGGGTTTAAAAAATGCCCCCATTTTGTGCCGGAAGCGAGGGTCCAATAAGGTGGACAGCCAGAAGTCATCCCGCTGACAGATGGAAACAATTCTGGGGTCACTACGCAAGCACGTGAGCATGCTTCGTGCCATTTGCGCAAGTGACTCGGATGGACTACCTGTCTCCATCTCCACTGCATACTGCCACGGTGTGCCCGGGTCCTCTGTCTCGCCTTCCTCAAAAACCTCTAGCTCCTCTGGCTGCTCCTGCTCCTCCTCTCCTGTCCGCTGACTAGATAAACCAGCCATTTCGCCAAGCCTAAACTGTGTTTCGCTGGGCAACTCCTCCTCCTCCTCTTCCCTCTCCTCCTCCAGTTCAGCTCCAACGGGGTTCATGTGGCCGTAAGATGTAAACGCCATGTCTCCAGTGCCCTGACCAGCCATGGTTTCCAACATGTGCTGTAGTACATGAAGCAGTGGAATCACGTCGTTCATCCCGTAATCCTGCCGACTGACAAATAAAGTGGCTTCCTCAAAGGGCCTGAGCAAACGGCAGGTGTCACGTATGAGCTGCCACTGGTTGACATTGAAGTTACACAGGGGAGTCCCCCTATCTGCTTGGATCATCAGGAAATCCGTGATGGCTTTTCTCTGTTCATATAATCTGTCCAACATGTGAATTCCAACGGGTGGAAACATCGCAAATCAGACTATGTTGGGGGATACCATTCTGACGCTGTAGCTCAAGAAGGGTGTGTTTGGCGGTGTATGAGTGGCTGAAGTGCATGCAAAGTTTCCTTGAAGTTGTTAGGATGTCTTGCAGATAGGGGGAACACTTCAGAAACCGCTTGACAACCAGATTGAAGACGTGAGCCATGCAGGGGGCATGGGTCAGGCTTCCTTGGCGCAGCGCAGACAAAATGTTCTTCCCATTGTCGGTAACCATGATTCCCATTTTAAGTTTTCTTGGAGTAAGCCATGTTTGGATTTCCTGATGAATACATTTAAGCAGTTCCTCCCCTGTGTGACTCCGTTCGCCAAGACAAACCATGTGAAGCACTGCGTGACACCTCCGTGCCCTGCACACATGGTAGACTGGAGGGGCACTGAGACTTGAGCCTACAGTGGAGGGTGAGGAGATGGCGGAGGATGAGGAGGCCGAGTCGCACGGTGTCACAGGCCCAACGGGCAGGGAGCACAGAGGCCGAAGCGGCGTGACCTGTCTAAGTTGCTGCTGCTGCTGCAAAGGGACCACATTCACCCAGTGGGCCGTAAACGACATGTACTGTCCCTGACCGTAGTTACAGCTCCAGATGTCGGCGCTGCCATGCACTTTGCTACACACCGACAGGCTCAAGGACTGGCCCACCTTCTGTTCAACAAAAGTGTGCAGCGCTGGTACTGCCTTCTTGGCAAAGAAATGACGGCTTGGGACTCTCCACCTCGGCTCGGCACAAGCCATCAGTTCTCTGAAAGGTGCAGATTCCACCACCTGAAAAGGGAGCGACTGCAGCACCAGCAACTTGGACAGGAGCACATTCAGCTTCTGCGCCGTAGGATGAGTGGGCGCATACTGCTGTCTCTTGGACATGGCTTCGCTGATGGATTGCTGGCGGGATGCATGACTTGGAGGAGGAGGAGCAGGAGCGACAGAGGATGGGTATGACGCACAGCTGCCTTTGGCTGAGGTGCTGGAGCCTTGGCTGGCAGAAATTGGGAGCGGCGTGCCACTTGGTGAGGAAGCAGACTGGACCACCCCTTGGGAGCCTCGGTTCTCCCAGGTCGCTTTATGGTGACGCATCATATGTTGACGCAGGGTCTTGGTACCAACATTTGGACCCTGGCCACGCTTCACCTTTTGCCTACATATCTTGCATGTGGCCATGTTACCCTCCTGCGGATGCTTCAGGAAAAACTGCCACACTGCCGAGTAGCTACTTTTCCCACCCCCTGGCCTCACTGATTCACTGCTGCTGTTGCCAACTCCAGGAACCCCTGCTCCACTACCTCCCGATAAGGTAGACTGCCGCACAGCAGGTGCTCTACCCTGGCCCCGGCCCCGGCCGGCTCCAGCCTTTGAAATTGTGCCCCCATGCTGACTGCTACCACCTTGCTGCCTCAGCTGCTGACTCCGGGGCAACCTGCGCCCCTCTTCTCCTGATGATGACGATGAAGCCCCTTCATCACCCGGCTCCCAAGTGCGATCGGCTTCATCGTCATCATCATTATCACCGAGTTGTGGCTGTACGTCACTGATGTTCGTGGATTCGTCAACAGTGTCTGGCGCAGGAGCTGGAACGCTCGCAGCACCCACGACACTGTCCACATCACTATTTGTCTGCCTAGCTAAAGAAGCCACCTCCATTTCTTGGCTGGGCAGTAGCTGCTGACTGTCCTCTATCTGATTGTCCTCCTCACTAAAGAGTGGAGCTGAACACAAAGCATTGGATACGTCGCTGGGGGAGGGAACGGCGTAGGACAGAGGCAATGGGAGGACAGGGACTGCTCTCGGGGCATGCCAACTCAGGGTTGTGTCAGAGGAACCTACCGACCCTAGACTGGGGGTCTCAGACGTAAGTTGTGATGATGTTGTTGATGAGCGCGTCAACCAATCTACCACGGCAGATGCGTTACTGGTGGAGACCCGACTGCTAGCAGATACTGGCAGATTAGGTCTTTCAGCGTGACTCCTGCTGCTACTGGCCCCCAGTCTGCTGCGAGCTCTGCCTGCGGAATCTTGGCCTCTGCCACTCCTCTTTTCACTTCCAGGCACTTGTCTGCCCGACATAGTCTAACTGGTGTGGTAGTAGGTGATATTTTAAGAACCCCCAGGCAGCGGTGGGTCTATATGAAACAGAATATAATGCACACCAAAAGTGAGCAGTAACACTCAGCCTCCAACAGGCCTGCCTAGTGTAAATAAGAGAGCTGCTTAGTGTAAATAAAGAGGGGTATGCTATGTTACAGAATGGGATGCCCCAACAGCCAGCAGTGCACCTGTGAGCAGTACTACTATGCACAGCAAAAGTGTCTTTATCAGGCCTAATTTCAATTAGAATAGGTGCAAATGGTTATGGTCTTAAATAGAGGCTGGTGTAGTCACAGAATGGGATGCCCCAAAAACCAACAGGAGTGCACCTGGCAGGCAGCAGTACTATGCACAGCAAAAGTGTCTTTATCAGGCCTAATTTCAATTAGAATAAGTGCAAATGGTTATGGTCTTAAATAGAGGCTGGTGTAGTCACAGAATGGGATGCCCAAACAGGAGTGCACCTGGCAGGCCGTAGTAGTATGCACAGCAAAAGTGTCTTTATCAGGCCTAATTTCAATAATAATAGGTGCAAATGGTTATGGTCTTAAATAGAGGCTGGTGTAGTCACAGAATGGGATGCCCAAACAGGAGTGCACCTGGCAGGCAGTAGTACTATGCACAGCAAAAGTGTCTTTATCAGGCCTAATTTCAATTATAATAGGTGCAATTGTTTAAGGTCTTAAATAGAGGCTGGTGTAGTCACAGAATGGGATGCCCCAAAAACCAACAGGAGTGCACCTGGCAGGCAGCAGTACTATGCACAGCAAAAGTGTCTTTATCAGGCCTAATTTCAATTAGAATAAGTGCAAATGGTTATATGGTCTTAAATAGAGGCTGGTGTAGTCACAGAATGGGATGCCCCAACAGGAGTGCACCTGGCAGGCAGTAGTACTACTATGCACAGCAAAAGTGTCTTTATCAGGCCTAAATTCAATTAGAATAAGTGCAAATGGTTATGGTCTTAAATAGAGGCTGGGGTAGTCACAGAATGGGATGCCCCAAAAACCAACAGGAGTGCACCTGGCAGGCAGCAGTACTATGCACAGCAAAAGTGTCTTTATCAGGCCTAATTTCAATGAGAATAAGTGCAAATGGTTATGGTCTTAAATAGAGGCTGGTGTAGTCACAGAATGGGATGCCCAAACAGGAGTGCACCTGGCAGGCAGTAGTACTATGCACAGCAAAAGTGTCTTTATCAGGCCTAATTTCAATTAGAATAAGTGCAAATGGTTATGGCCTTAAATAGAGGCTGGTGTAGTCACAGAATGGGATGCCCAAACAGGAGTGCACCTGGCAGGCAGTAGTACTATGCACAGCAAAAGTGTCTTTATCAGGCCTAATTTCAATTAGAATAGGTGCAAATGGTTATGGTCTTAAATAGAGGCTGGTGTAGTCACAGAATGGGATGCCTCACAGCAGACTTAAGATCAGTTCAGTATATATGCACAGTTAGTTAGTATAAGCAGCCTGAAAACGCTAACAAAGCCAGTCAGCCAGCCAGTAACAAACACTCAGGCTGGATGAAAAAAAAAAAAAATCTCCCTGTGACTGCCTCCGATTTTTCCTAACTTTCCCTGTTTTTCGCTGACTTTCTGTCTGTCTCCTGCCTGTCTCCTGCCTGTCTCCTGCCTGTCTCCAGCCTGTCCCTGTCTGTCCCTGTCTGTCCCTGTCTGTCTAACTGCCTCTCCCTCACTACAGCGTCCTGTCTCTCACGAATGCAATAGAGAAATGAGGAAAACCAAGATGGTCGCCGGCCTTAAATAGCGCTGTGACGTCACCGGGCTTGCTGGCTGCTGATAGGCTGCATGTGACTGCCCCAGCTTGCACTGGCGCGGGGTAGATGTCTGGACATGTCCCGCCCGCCATCTTAGAATGCCTGTATGTAAATGAATGGATGTTAAAGGAAAACTTCGAGCGATCGAATCGCGGGGAAATTCAGATTCGATCCGAATCGAATTTTTCATGAAATTCGGATCGAATCCGGGTTCGTCCGGATTGATTCGCTCATCCCTACTAGCTTTCCCACCACACCACACCAATATGTTTAAGAAATATACAGTCTATAGGTTAATACACATTTACAAGCGGTCATACAATCTTCAAAAACCAGGGTAGTTTTTAGAGCTCCAAGCAAACCAGGTTAGAGGATTTCTAATTGCCAAAAAGGTAGGCCCGTGCAAAATGGAAATTTTAAAATTTTAATGAAAAATCAAAAGACAAAAATACAAATAATAAACAAAAAAAGACAATATACAAACATGGGCAGAAAAAACAGTTAGAAAATAAAAGGGGAGAAAACACCTAAAATCCTATACCTCATAAAGGGATTCAAAGTATTCAGCTTCCGAGGGTTGGAGGAGCAGTGGGCCGGACACACCACGATCAATTTCTCCCCCTGGATTTATCCTAGATTCCAGTGGGCTGGAAGACAGATGCCACTCCATGGGTGGGTGCTGGGGACAAACTATTTGTAGTTACCCCTTTAGTAAATCTATTCTCCAAGCTGCGCTCCCCCCACTTTTCCTTATCAGTGGTTGTAACTGTTACTGATAAGGATTTTATGGACCCGTTCTCAGGAAGTCTTTTGTCTTTTTTTTATAGGATATTTGTAGGAATTGCTGAGGAGGTAGAGGGGGAATCATGAAATATATTAGGACATTGGATGTCACATTGAGTATATAAGTGACCCCTCCTCCCACTATCTAGCATATTTATATGGTTTTTTATCATTGGGCCATTTTTTCACTATAGTCCTCCTTTAACTGATGCATAATCAGCAAGGTGCAGGCTTTCATTTGCAGGCGGCAATTGCTGTTTTCACCCTCCTGGGTTTTCATCCACTTTCCCCCAAATCTGGATGCCCCACTGTGTGAGATCACCTGAAATTTTACCTCGATCCCCCGCTTCCAGATTGCATACTCAGACCCAGGGCACCATCGCTGGCCACTTTCTCTTCATGCATGCCACCGCCACAAGCCCTTGAGATATGCTTACATAGCCTTCCTGGGGGTTTCACACAGTGGAGCAAATGCTGCTTAGCCAGAATTTGCTCACAGCATTGCAAAGAGCCCCATGTGCCCACCTTTTAATCTATCCCGGCCCATAACCTCTCTTATATGCACCTCAACCTAACCCACAGCCCTTTTCATCTTGAGAGCAGCCCAGGCCACTGTCTCTTTTATATTCAGTCCATCAGGACCCACCCTGTATTGTCTATATGCCTTCCTGACCAACAATCTTTCTCAGCCAGTGTACCAGAAGATTCTCTGGTGTGTCTCGTCCATTGACCCAGGACCACCATTAAACGGACCAACACCCATGCCGCTACAAGTCTGGGCGGGGGGGGGGGGGCAGAATTCTGGTTGCCCCCCCCCCTCCCCCGCCCATAATCCTTTCCTTTAGCCTTGATCTTCGCCGGGAATACAGCACCGTGATTGGCTGCCCGGCGCTCACTACAGTCAGATGAGTATAAGGCAAGGGACCACTTAATCCCAACCCCGAGTGGAGTGGATTAGGCGGCCCCCTGCCTTATACTCATCAAACTGTAAGCATGCACCTTGCTCATTAACTCTTTACTTGCTGATAACATTGCCAAATAACTGTACTGTACTTTTTCCTATGGCTGTGTTCCCTGATGCTGCACAGTGGCCAGGAATTGAGCCCAGCCTACTCAAGCTGTATGTGCCTTTGTACTGCTCTGTTACCTTCTAGATGACCAACTGTGTTGATCTAAGAATTGTATATGAAGAAACACTTTATCTGCTCCCATAGTGTTAGTGTTCTGTGACCTTGGGCAATTTTTATATGCAAATAATTGGTGTGCTGCTAACCGTTTCTTTATTTAAATGTTCTGCTGGGGTATATGGGGATGCCCTTGGTGGTTTCAGCATTAGTAATTGTTGTGTCTTAGGTTGTGCTGCACTATACTCCTGCCCTGGCAACTTACCAGCCCCATTGCCTTTGGCCAAGGCTTAGCACTTTTCCTGGGATGTCGGTTTATTTTTTTATTTTTTTAATTAAAACATTAATTAAAAATATATACAGTTATAATAATTAATAAACAGATGTATTAAGGCAGCTGGACTTGTTGTTTTCTTTTGCTCCACATGTTTTGTTATTCATTCTACTGGGTGTATGTGTGAATTCAACATTGCCTATTGGGAAAGGCAGCTGGATGATTTGTGAAATGTATTGAAGTAAAAAAAACAAAAAAACTGCTATTGCAGTTGCATAGATTTATTCCTACAGATAGGCAGGAGTTTACTGTATTTATTTTGTAGCTGTGTCAAATAAAATGAAAAAAGAATCATGGCCCTTCCTCCAGATTACCAGACTGGTGCACCAGGCATAGTAAGCACAGAAAGCACAGGGCCTTTCCTTGGGTGTCAGCTTTTAATAATATAGTAATATTTTAATAAAACTGTAATTAAAAAAATATAAAATGAACTAATAAAGAGATGTATTGATCAAGGCAGCCAGACTTGTTGTTTTCTTCTGCTGCACATGTTTTGTTATTTCTCCCACTGGATGTGTGTGTGAATTCAGCTTTGCCTATAGGGAAAGGCGGCTGGGTGACTTGTGAAACGTATCAAAGTAAAAAAAAACAGCTATTGAAATTGCATATATTTATTCCTGCAAACTTACTGGAGTTAACTTTTTATTTATTTATTTTTATCTGTTTTTATCAATATCTGTTTTAATTATAATGAAAACGAATTGTGGCCCCTCCATCTAGATTGCCAGGCTGGTGCACCTGTCTGGTCCTGGTAACTCACTGGCCCCTTTAGCCTTTGGCCCAGGTTTGGTGCTCTGTTTGGGGCGTCGGCAGTTTTAAATTTAAACAGTCATAAAAAAATATTAAGAGGCTGATTCACTACTAGCACCACATTAGTAGACACTGTAAGCGGGTATCGGGCGCTGTAACCTAACATTGCAGTCGCTGTAGTAACCTGGCCGGCATTGATAAATGCGCTGCAGTGAGCGAGAGGTAACGCCAGCTCAGTGCGTCCAGCACTCACGCTCCACATTTAACAAAACACTAGACACACAGAGCGTCGATGCTCTAAAGTTGGTCGCTGTAGCATAGAGCGCCAGATGCTGTGTGATCAAAGTCTGTTTTTGAACACATATCCACCAGTAACAAAGCGAAAACACGTGGAATGACATTATTCTAACACTGTGACATTAACACTTTAGTGCCAGACCTTTAATGACAATTCTGCATAAAAATATAAAAAGTCAAAAAAGTTTCTAAAAGTGTTTGTTTGCAGCCAGGAGACGTCACACAATGATTGGAGCAAAAGAAAAAAAAATGGCCAAATACGCTATTTATATACAACTAATGAACCCCCATTGAAATGTATGGGAGAGCAACACTGAGCGACAGGTACTACATGACGCTCCTGAGCTTAGAGCGCCGGCGCTTTACACTGAGTCGCCTGTAATAATACATGTGACGCTACATGGCGCAATGCTTACATAGCCTTCCTGGGGGTTTCACACAGTGGAGCAAATGCTGCTTAGCCAGAATTTGCTCACAGCATTGCAAGTAGCCCCATGTGCCCACCTTTTAATGCATCCCTGCCCATAACCTCTCTTATATGGACCTCAACCTAACCCACAGCCCTTTTTATCTTGAGAGCAGCCCAGGCCACTGTCTCTCTTATATTCAGTCCATCAGGACCCACCCTGTATTGTCTATATGCCTTCCTGACCAACAATCTTTCTCAGCCAGTGTAGCAGAAGATTCTCTGGTGGGTCTCGTCCATTGACCCAGGACCACCATTAAACGGACCAACACCCGTGCCGCTACAAGTCTGGGGGGGCAACCAGAATTCTGCCCCCCCCCCGCACATGCCCCCCGCGCATAATCCTTTCCTTTAGCCTTGATCCTCGCCGGGAATACAGCACCGTGATTGGCTGCCCGGCGCTCACTACAGTCAGATGAGTATAAGGCAAGGGACCACTTAATCCCAACCCCGAGTGGAGTGGATTAAGCGGCCCCCTGCCCTATACTCATCTAACTTGCTCATTAATTCTTTACTTGCTGATAACATTGCCAAATAACTGTACTGTACTTAATCCTTTGGCTGTGTTCCCTGATGCTGCATAGTGGCCAGGAATTGAACCCAGCCTACTCAAGCTGTATGTGCCTTTGT